>WTSP01014740.1:0-32403 GCA_025331215.1 Actenoides lindsayi | reverse complement strand
GGCTGCGCGGGGCTGGCGGTGGACGACACGGTCAACGGGCTGAGCGAGGAGCAGCGGCAGGTAGGGCCCGGCCGGCTCTCCGGGGGCCGGGGCCGCCCGGCCCGGGCTGCGGCGGGAGAGGAGGCGGAGGCGGGGCCGGCTCCCGCAGCGCCCCGCCCTCCTGGAGGTGTGGCGGGGGTCGGCGGGCGCTGATTGGTCGCGGCCGTGGGGAGCTGGCCTATCGGCGGGCGCGCAGAGGGGGCGCGGCGCCACGCCCCTCGGAGAGGGCGCGCCCCGGACACGTGTCAGCGGCGGACGGCGGGAGCGTCCCCGGGAGCTGCGGGGAGCGACCGGCCGAAGGGCCCGGTCCGCTTCGGGGGAAGGCGGTGAAGCACCGCCCAGCGAGGAGCTGCCCGAAGGGTGTCCAGCGTGTGCGCGTTGGGCGTCGCTGATCAGAAATGGTGATCAGGAACCTGTTCATCAAGGAAATTAATCGGGTCTCATCAAATCCTATCAACAGACGTGTTGCAGCTCTCCCAGCTTGCTCGGGGGGAAGATCTCTTCCAACCTAAACAATTCTATGATTCTTGCCCAATGGGGGACCTAAAGATTTAGGATAATATTTCTTGGCTTTACTGTTTCCTCCTGTGTTCAGCAGCAGCCCGGTGTTTGTCGTCACAGCATTTGCTCTCTGCTGCCCCAGACAGGCTCCTGCCAGTGAAACTCTTTTCCTTGGTGCTTTTCGGGTCTGGAGTTGTGGCCTTACTTTGCAGAAAATTATGACAGTGCAAGCAAATGGATGTACAAAATAAACTTACTCATTCTCACTGCTTTCTTACTACAAAATTATTCTTTACCGAGTACTCATAGTTTATAGCCTTATTGCTTAAATTAACTTGATGTTCCTTTGTGCTTCTACATTCAGCTGGTGTAAAAGTAGGAAAATATTCTTGTAGTTTGTCTGATGGAAAAGCTGAAAAAAAATCGTGAATAAATACTCAACAATGCTAGTGAAGCTGTGAATTAACAGCACTGTATCTTATAAACTGGTTTAGAGTATCATGGATGTTTGTTTGAGTCTCTAATTGCTTCACAGAATTTTTTTTATTATGATTTAAAGCTTTTTTTTTTTTCTTTGAAGCTTTATGCCCAAGTTTTCTGCTGTCAACTTTGTAACAGTTAAGACATATCTAATGTTTAACAACTTAAAAGGCGGGGGGGGGAATTCAACAGGGGGAACTTGTTTGGTCATAGTGGAATCTAAGGTCTGGGTAGCCATGGAAACCAGTGTATATTTTTATTTGTGAAAAACAGACTGGTTTAGCTGTGGGGTTGAGAGAAGGGCAGAGAATTCTGCGTGTCCTTCGGTTTGTTGCTTCTGCCCCTTCTACAGGCTCTGGTTATACAGCAGACTGTTTCAGTCTCTAAGGCTGTCCCTTTGTAGACAAAGTTTTAAAATCATTAAATTAAAAACCCTCAAAGACCTGCTGCCTGTATTTTCTTAGTGTATGTGTAGACTTTTCCTAGTGTATGTGTAGACTTCTGCAGAATACGTGTAGGTAAGGTTTTGGTTTTTAATTCAGAAAAAAGATTTTGAGGTTTTTAACGCTTGGGTTTACAAGCATACCTGACTTCTAACAGGTTTTGCCTCTGAAGGAAATAGTAGGATAGCTTACGTAGTCCCAGTTTGAAACGCCAACATGTTTTAATTAGTATGCATGCTTATTACAGGCATCTGCATATAATTAAATGAAACTGTAAACAGCTACTGAATACAGATAATACATTATGATCTCTGTTCTTCAGCTTTCAAAGTTTCCTGACCAAAAACATCCCCTGAAGCCCTAGTGCAGGCAGTGGTCAAGTAACCTTCCCTCATGATGGGGTAAGACCGTTAAGGTTTGATGCTGGGAGGAGCTTAATTACATCAGGATCTTCGCTTTTAAAAGGGCCTTTCATCTGCTTCTTCAGCCAGTGACCCCAAATGTTCATTTCCTTCTGGTCTTGTGCTTCTGGGTTTGGGATCCTGGAGTCGCCTGGCAGGGGAATGTTGGCAGTATCCTCGGGAAGATGATGACAATATGGTGTTGATACGTAACGTATGTGTTTCTCCTAATCTCTTTTCCCAGCTTAGACAGACCATGACAAAGTTCTGTCAAGAGCATTTGGCTCCAAAGGCCCAACAGATTGACCAGGAAAATGAATTCAAAGACATGCGGGCAAGTATTTCATGTATGCATGTAAAATAGACAGGAGTGAAAGCCTGTCTGTACTTTGATCTGCACGTTAGTCCAGACAAAGAATCCCGGTCCACACCGCAGGAACATGTGAGCTAACTTTTCCTCTTTGGCTTTCAAGTTTGAAAACAATTTTTTGATTTCCTGTTTTAACTTTTGCTAACAACTTTCAGCAACCTGGGGCAGAACCCAGCCAGAATGCAAAGAAAAAAAAAAAAAAGAAAGGAAAAAAAAAAAAGAAAAAAAGGATTGATAATGCTCTTGTTTCAATTCTTATTGTGGTATTTCTGCTTGGCTCTGCTCAGGCTCCTTCTCTAATGTGTGCTTTGTGTCCTCCTAGCTAGGACCATTTCTTGGACATCTGAGTTTCCTCTCAAAATTGCTGTGAGAATATTGTGTGCAAATGCTGAAATGTAGAGTTGTTTGACTGTCGAGCTGAAACTCGCCTTCCTAATAAACCCAGCAAATTCAGTGCAGCAGGATGGCTTGATTGATGAAAATGAGAGATCTAAGTATTGGTTTTCATAAGCTCCACAAGACTTAAAAAGCTCAGAACATCTGCCAGGATTTCCCTGAGCTCTGATGTTGACATTTTCAGGGATATAGGCTCAGCTTTGAAGTTAAGTGTATAAATTTAGTCTGGTGCACCAGATGTCAGCCAGAGCTATCAAATAATACTTTTTGAAGTCTCTGGAGACCGTTCCTTGATAATTATCTTCTCGCTGGATGCTGGGGCTATGTGACGAGCACTCACCTGTCTGTCCATGTAGTGGAGGAGAGGCTGCAGCCCGAAGCAGCCGCAAAGAGGTGTGCGTGTGGTCCTCCTTGGTGACACCCTTTGCTGCTGCCTTATGTCGTGGCTCTTCTTTTTCTGTGACACCGTGTGCCAGACACAGCTGACGTGTGTCTCCAGGCAGCCAGCAGCTCTGCCTCGAATCCCGTGGTGGTGCTGCCAGGGTGCCAGAGCTGGGTGCCAGGCAAAGGGAGATGGTGGCAGTCCAGAGGGCAGGTTGTCCTCAAGCAGGTGAACATTATAGCAAACAGTGACAAGGATGTGTGAGGTAAAACAAGCAGAAACTGAAGCCATAACATTCTAAATTTTTATCAAGTGATAGGATATGAAAAAAAAAGTGCAGTTTTTTTAATTAATGGGAGGTTTTAATTCATAAAAATTCTCCTTAAACTGGCCAAGGAGATAATCCTAGGACCCATCCTTCCAGATAAATTTAGGTTGTGAATTTTCACTGAATTCAACAGACTACTCCCCTGTGTAGCATGCCTAACGTCCTTGAGTCTGTCTGGGTTCTTAGTCTGAAGGATGAGCTGCTGCTGTGGGAGAAATGGGTAGTGATGTACTTATCTCTGAGGTACCACAAGAATGAGGTAAATTGATGTCTCTGGTGAGATACCTGAGAAAACTTCTTGTGCTGGTGTCCTGACTCTGAGTCTGGACTGATTGCTTGTTCTGTATTTGTAGGAGTTCTGGAAGAAACTTGGGGAAATGGGAGTTCTGGGGATCACAGCTCCTGGTAAGTCTGTTCCCACCTTTTACCTTCTGGTGGGTGATTCCTCAAACAAGAGAGAGACTTCTTAAACTCACCCTTTCCAGTTCAGAACAGCCCTGTCTGTGATGTGACATCCATTTTCTCTGGAAGCCTCTAGCTTCATGTTTTCTAAAAACTCACTTTGGCAGCTTTTTTTATTTTTCTCCGACTCTGAATCCTTTTTCCTCACTAGACTTCTGGACCATTACAAAATGCCTTTTACTATTTCAAAGTACTGTTCAGAAATGGTTTCTTCAGATACAACATAGGCAACTTGAACATTTTTGTGCTCCTCCAGTATGAAGCACTTGCCGCAAGTTTTGAAGCGCGGGGTCTCTAGATAAAAGTATCCCAGAACAAACATCCATCTGTAATAGGAGAAGTTAGAGGGTGTCAAACACTGCTGTGAAAAGCTGAGATAGCTAATGGAGAGCTGACCACATCCAACCAGTCAGAAAGAAATCAGGGTAAATCTCATTCAGCCTTGTCCAGGTTAGCTGAAAAGTGTTTTGATTACCGTTGTAGATGACTGAGGCTGCTGTGGCCGTGCTGAATGCGCTAACGCGGTGTAATGAGGAGAAGCCCTTAGTGGAGAAAAGCGGCCGATGGGGCCTTTATTTCCCCGTCGTAAAGTCTGTGTTTCTAGATGTGTGTGTGCAAAGGCTGCCGCAGAGCAAGCTGAATAGCAATGCCTTCAAATAATGCCTCTGCGTTTCTTTCAGCGGCGCTGAGTCGGCTTGAAAGACTCCGTATTTCTGCTTTCTTTCTCTCTACTCTTCCCAATTTACTGCTGCTCCTGTTTTTTCTCACTCTTACCTTCTTTCTTCTTTGATGTTGTGCCCGAGGCTTACAGCAGTTTCCCACACTATAAATAAGCCATCCCCTCGTGAGTCCTGTCCTTTTAGATTTCCTCAAAGATTTGCCTCTGAAACCCTCCCGATGCCCAGAACTTTTTGCCTTATTTTTGATTGTGTAGCTCTGTGCAGTTTCTTTGTTTTTGTCGTAGGAGGTGGAGACCAGGACTTAGGATGTGAAGGTCATGTGAAACGTTAGCAGGACGTACACTCAGTTCAGTGGTGTGTTTGGGCACCGGTGGATCGAGCCTTTTAAATAACGATGCTTTCTGCTTTCCTCTTAAAACTCAGAAAACAATCTTGGTTTGTAGTTTCCCATTTATTTTATAAAGAGCTAAGTTAGGAAATGCAAATCTGTAGCTACCGTGGAGCAGCGATGCAGACGTGTATACAGAGCAATTCTGAGCACGCAGCGTTGCTCGCTGTCTCACCACGGCTTGTACCGTACGAGGGGCTGTCCGGCAGCATTGGGTTCTTGTACCTCTTGCAGTACAAAGCCATCGTGGGCCACTCCTGCTTGCAGCAGGCAGTTACCTTTCCTTCCTCGAGGCAATAGTACCAAAACCATTCTAGAGGAACCGACACAAAACTCTCTTGTTTTGGCATAGATGAGAAATCAATAAACCTGTGCTGTTTTGGTTTGGTTTTTTTAAAGATATTGGCAGTAAACCCCAGAACTGCGATTTGTGGTAGAGAGAGGTGACTTCAGAGGGTAAAGATCCCTGCAGATAAAGACAGGAGTTAGAATGAGGGACCCAGGGGGGCAAAGGCTGCATCTAATGCCGGTGGCCCCGGTGTTGGTTTGCTGATGCAGGGACAGTAGCCCTCTTGGAGCCCAGGTTCTGGGCTCCCTGGGCATACGGACGTACTTACTCTCACTGTTGTTGCCACTCACTTGCAGCGTTCGTGCTGATGGCAGGTAAGTGCTCCTGGGTTACTCCCTGACTGCTTTGCAGCGTTTACATCCCCCTGATGTAGTTCTTCTCTTAGCAGAACAATCACTTGCTTCTTGCCTGTAGAACAAAGCTTTTTACGCTGGGATGTGACTGTATCCGTGTGTCTGTGAACGCGTGTGTAGGTGTATCTATGTATGTATTTCTGTAGGCTGTCAGCTGCTCAAGGCCATTATGCAGTTCTCAGCCTTCCCTTTTTTCCTGCATTCTCTCTCTCTCTCCCCCTCTGTTCT
The DNA here is from genome assembly GCA_025331215.1 of Actenoides lindsayi. Classification (NCBI taxonomy): domain Eukaryota; kingdom Metazoa; phylum Chordata; class Aves; order Coraciiformes; family Alcedinidae; genus Actenoides; species Actenoides lindsayi. The sequence goes on along the minus strand of WTSP01014740.1, from coordinate 26,603 downwards.
ACTGTTTGCCTTTCATCTTCCCCACCCGTTTTAGCCTCAGCTCAGCGTGCCTAGCTAGAATTCCCAGGTACAATGATCGTGCTGCTCTGTCTTCACTTCATCCTCTCTTGAAATCCACAGTCTTGCCACTGGTGAATTACAGCTGTTAGATTTCTGGATCGTTTTCATCCTGAACTGGCCACCCATCAAAATGCTGTTCTCCTGCACATTGGTGGACTTAGAAAGGTGCCTAGTGCCCCGTTTTTTTGAGCAGTTTGAGGATTCCTCACTTGTCTTAGGAGTCCTTGTCATGACAAATATGCGTGGATTTTACAGACTTTGCCTGTATTCCTTTGTCCTCTCACCTAATACCAGTTGCCACTTGGTGATTTAATCTTTGTGATTAACGTTAAGGTTACACTTGTAGATGCTTGACAAGGGCACCCTACTGTGCAAGTGTCGGTAGCTTGGTTTAGATGTGTCCTTATGCATGTTATATGTATAAAACTATGTTGTACAAGTAAGTTATGCTGAAGAAGTACCATCACTGGGCCTTTAAGGTAAGAAAACTGAAATACAGAGAGGATGTGGAAAGCCAGAGGTGCCCAGCTTAGGGACAGTGCAAGCTGTCCTGTAAGCGTTTCAGATCTCATTCGGGATAGAGCCCATCCCAGGCCGCGGTGGTTAACGGGAGGATTCTCTGCTCTTTCCAGCGGAGTATGGTGGATCTGGTTTGGGGTATCTGGACCACGTGCTGGTGATGGAGGAGATTTCTCGTGTGTCAGCAGCTGTTGGGCTTAGTTACGGTGCTCACTCCAACCTTTGCATCAACCAGCTGGTGCGTAATGGCAACGAGGCCCAGAAGAAGAAGTACTTGCCCAAGGTATGTTGCCAGAAGAGAGGGGAGACTGAAAAGCTTTCGGGTTTGGGCTCTATGTGAGGATGAGCAGACACCACTTGAAGCACTAGCCGATTTCAGTCACCCAATGTTAGAAAATACCGTACTTGCGAAGCTTGCCCCTTCTCTGCTAACTTTTGTCCTACTAATTGACCTCAGCCTGTGCCAAGGTCCATGCCTGTAGGCAGGGACAGTCCAGCTCTCTGGAGCTGTGTTACTAAATAAAGCTTTCAGGTGACACTGCATGATATTATTCCAGCTTCCAAAATTGTTTTGAGGACTCTCAGTGAAAGTCACTGCTTCCTATTTCATACTCGCCGTTTCTCACTGCCCAAACGCTTGGTTTACCTCAGCTGAAAAACTGCATGTGAAACTTCTTCATCGTTTGGGGCATTGATGTTTGTGACTCAAAAGCCTGCTGGACAAATTTCAGTATTTAAATGCACACCAAAACTTAACTAGTACATCAAATCCCAGCTACTGAAATTATTGGTGCAAGAAACCTGATGTAAACCACATGCAAAACACAGTGTCTCTTCCTCAAAGCAGCGTGCAGCCTGCTGATACGTAACCCTGGGTTGTGCTCGCTGCTGCTCAGGTGGATTTTCATGCCCGCCACTGAGATGTGTGGTCACTTTAGTCCTTCCTTGCCTTGGTTCAGGACAGAGTCTGTAACTGTACTTAACCAGTTCTGAGCTGATCACGAAGCCTTCTGTAGAAATGCACTGATGGATTCAATTGGTTGAACGTGTATCTTAAGTATCGAGTCTGTTTTTAATAAACTAAGATCAAAAGGAGGAGAAGACTGATAAAAGTACACGGGGGGCAGGGAGGGAAGTGAGGAGAAAAGGGCAGGATGAAAGGAACAGCGAAGAGGAAGCAACAGCTATGCCAGAGCCTGGTATGTGCAGGCGCAGAAGGAGGGTGTCCATCTGCTGCTGCAGTGCGAGCGTGGGGGCACCGGGCCCTGAGAGCGTTGCTCTGAACTTTGCAATAGCTTTTCATCCCCCTTGTTGGCCCTTTGTGTCTAACAGCCCTTGTTTATGGAGAAGGGCAGAACAAGGAGCTGTGGCCGGGGCACTGCCGCCTGCGCTGTTCTTTCCTCCCCTTCCCGGGGCTGGGGCTTTCCAAGCAGGGCTTGCAGGGTAAGCCTCAGACAGGAGCTGGGTCATGCTGCTCATCCCACTGCCCCCTGGTTCCCTTCCTTCAGCGCAGCAGCACGAGATGCTCCCTGCCAGGACTCTGCTGGGAACAGCGGCTCTTGTCTGCAGTTCTTGTGTACAACAGCTACTGTGGAAGAAAAAAAATTCAGTGCAGGGAAAAAAAAGGAAGACGGGCTAAAGAAGGGACAGAAAATGCTGCTGGTTTTCCTCCCTTTCTCACATTTGTCTTTTCTTCCAGCTAATCAGCGGGGAGCACGTTGGAGCCCTAGCAATGAGCGAACCCAATTCTGGGTCTGATGTTGTGTCCATGAAGCTGAGAGCAGATAAGAAAGGTAAAGCTTGTCATGTGCCTCCTGGATAGGGAGCTGCCCTAAGTCATTTCTCCTGCAAATTCAGACTGACCTCCCCTAAACCACAGAGACTTGGTGCTTAGTCTGGAGTCTGCCAGGCCATGATTGCAGGCTTGTGCTGCCTCCCAGGAGGTTCGATGGGGGATAAAGCCAAGCAGTGAAGTCACAGGGTGGATGGTTGAAGGTGTGAAAGTGGACTTCCAATTGTGGTGGTGGAGGTTGGTGGTATGATGGAACCAGTGGTAGGTGCCTTAGTTTGTCAGGCATTTGTTGAACTTTCTTTAGGCTCCAGGAATGAAGGAAAATGAGTTTTCTTGAACCTGGGAAGGGTTTGTGCCTGCTGTTTGGGGGGGGGGCGGGTCTTGCAGAGCATTCTTGGAAGCCCATGTTGAAACAAACGGAGTGAGGATAGAGGTGTTGCTCCCTTGTGAGCTAACGGATTGCAGCTCTTTGCTTCTAGGAGACTACTTTGTTTTGAATGGCAACAAATTTTGGATCACCAATGGGCCAGACGCAGATGTTCTCATCATTTATGCAAAAACTGATGTTAATGCTGTTCCAGCCTCCCGAGGTATCACTGCGTTCATCGTGGAGAGGGTAGGTTCACTAATTCTCACAAGCTTATTGTAGTCTGGTTTTTAAAGCCAACTCCTCCACCCTCATTTAGAAGCCTGCTAGTTTTCTTCCTAGAACTGTCAGTCCCTTGCTCAAAGACCAGCTATGTTCTGCCTGCATTTTATAAACCCTTGAAGTTCCTCCTCTGCCCCAGTGACGTACTGCGCTCCTGGGTTTGGTATCCAAGCATGTAACCAGTCTTTGGAGCTAGAAATAAGAGAATGGATGAGATTCTCATATAAAAGGGCTTGTTTCTTGCCAAAAATTGTCAGAGATAATGGAGGCCTTGTAAACATGTCCTATCATCCCATCACCAAACTTTGTGTGGTTTTGGTTTGATATTAAAGTATATTAAAGATATTAAAGTAGTTCTATTCATTTCTTCTCCCTGTTTTCTTGCACTGCCCCTTTGGAATCCTGAAGTGACCCCAACACTCAGAGCAGACCAAAGGGAGCAGAAACAGGCTGTTCAAAAGGGAGCCCTTGGAAAACGGGAATCTACTGGGTTGGGTTTTTTCCCTTTCATTTATTTGAGGCTGTGCTCAGCACATCTGTCAGCACAAGGAAAACAGGAAGCTGTAGTAAAATAAGTGGTGCTGGAAATATAAAATCTCAGATATCAGTAAACCTTCTGATGGACTATACCTGACTTGGTGATTTGGATAGTTCAGCTACCGGCAAAACTTTCAGCCCTTGCTCTAGGAGAGTGTCAGTGTGGGCAGCTGTCCAAATAATGTATTTATTTAATCTCTACGTGTGTTGGGAAACGGATGCACTGAGATCCTGTGTGCCCACCATGTTGCACATGTTTCTCTGCTCATTTTCTTCTTCTGCACTTGGCACCCAGACCTGTTCTTGTTCCCAGAGTGGGCAGTTCACTTTGGCTCCTTTCTGGTACCCTGTGCATGTTTATGTGGGTGGGGAGATGTCACAGAGCTCTAGTGATTTTTATTTAGTCTGTCAGAACTGAGATTTGAAATGCATTTTGACTGTCTTGCCCTTGCAGGGAATGCCAGGTTTCAGCACAGCCCAGAAGCTTGATAAGCTGGGAATGAGAGGATCGAATACCTGTGAACTGATCTTTGAAGACTGCAAGATCCCCGGTGAGCTGGGTTCAGATCATGGCAGTATGCAGGTGGTGCTTTCCTGTCATCTCAATCAGATAAATGAGATCACTAATTACCGGCACGTTCAGACCTAGAGGGCTTTGCAGATGACTATCTGCTCTTTGGCAGCCTCACAGGAGAGCTGGTGGAACTGGAAAAGTGCAACCTGCTGGATTGCGGTGAATGAGCACATTCATTGCTAGGTCACTCCTGTTTCACCCTCGTGGACCTAACTCTTAACTGCTGCTTCTTCAGAGCTGAGCTGAGGCTTCCAGAGAAACGAGCTCCCCGTCTTTGATGCAGGAGAGCTTGTTTGCCCTGAAGGTTGTGTTTTGGTTTTTCTTCTCCCAAATCACTGGCAACTATCCAACAGGCTTTTGGTTTGTCTGTAACATTTCCAAGTTCTTTTGGGATCAGAGCCTACAAATTGACGTCCTTTCTGTCCCCCATCAGTTAGTACAGCAGGGGCCACTGCAATGGCTGGTTTTGTTACTCCAGTGGCTGGTTTTGTTGGTAGGAAAATTACAGCCTCTGCATAGCGAGTGAAGGAGATGCCTTCTCTGAGCTGAGGAAGATCCTAGTTGCGTATTTGCAGAGCAAGTAACTCTCCTGCTCCCCACACGCTGCCAGAAGCTGCTTTGCCGTAAGTGGGAGAGTTTCAACTGACATCTAACATTTCTAACTTTATTGGATCCCTCCACTCTGAAATCAGAGAGGCCAGTGCCCCAGACTTCAGATCATCTCCGGGGTAATCATCTGTACAGAGCAGCAAGTTCTCCTGGTAACGGGATTTCCATGTCCTGATGGCTCGGAGCAGTGCAGCGCTGCAGCGTTGAAAGTTAACGCGCTTCGCGCTCTGGCCGTTAAAGCCGCTTCTGATCTTCTGCCTTGGAAGCTGGACCAGTTTGATGCCATTTCATCTGTCTGCAGGATCTTTTTCTCAGATCAAGGTGTTCTCTAGCACTGCGATTCCAGCCACTTCAGTATCTGTGGGTTTCACTTCAGGCAGGCTCTGCTGAGTGGCAGGTGTTTTCCTCACAGCGAGTGTTGTCTGTGGATTCGTTTGGTAATGTTGCTTTGGTAAAAGTCTGTGCAGAGCCCCAACACTTTTATTTAGTGGCTTTGCTGTGAGAGGCAGCCAGCAGGTCTGTCCCCTCCTGCAGGCACACGCCTGTCCTCCCGCTCACCACACACCTTCCCCTGGGCAGACAGGGAAGTGGCCAGGCTCTTCAGTCCTTTTTCAGCTGTGAGATGTCATTACTCAGGAGCAGCTTTGTCACTTTATTGTTATTGATGCTGGCGTTTGTGTTCTGTTCTTCAAAGTAATGTTTGCTATTAGTATTTTTTCTTTCATGTCTGTCGGGCTTTTGAGCTTTTTCTCTGAAAGCCAAGCTTCATTCTCCCGCGTCCTCTTTCTAGCTCCAGTATTGTGACGATGGCCCTGCAGAGGCTGCACTTCTCCACATGCTGCATCAACAAGCTTTTCAATCGGCAGGAGACAATGCAGCCCATGAGCTTCTGCCACTGAAAACCAGATTATTTATTTCAGGAGACCATCTGCATGTGTCAGTGTCCTGTCTCATTTTCACTTTGCATATCACGCCTCTCAGATCTCTTGTGATCAAAGCCTGAAGCGTATGTCAGCTCTCCTGCGTGGTGTGACCAGCGGGTAATCTCTGTCCATCTACAAAGCACAGTTGTTAGGCTTTAAGTTCTCTCCTGATGGTCAGAGTACAGCCTTGCTGAGATGAGCCTTTTGTTTCTGCTTCTCTTTTTACACTTGTTAACATCGGCACGTGAGTTAGATAGTCCCAAAGTGAAACGGTTTCTCCAGGTTTTATCTCAGTCCTTTGTCTCATGTGGCTATTTTTCCAGTTCCATTTTCAAAGAAATAATACTTGTTATAAACAAACGTTTTAAAAAGACAACTGCAATGTTCTGTTCAGCCCCCCTCACAGGAGGGAGGGATAGTGACTGTGTCCTCCAGTCTCAGCAGACTGGTAGGTGTCGCTCCGACGTGTGACCATGTGCCTGTGCGAGCTTTGGTTCCTGGCTGGGAGAGCTGACCCAAGCCTGTCACAGCAGGGTTTGCGTTCCTCTCAGATACACACTCAGCAGACATCAGGTGCCAATGCTGCTGGTTTGAGTTAGGTACAAACGAATGGGATGTTGAAGGAGGCTCCTAGTTTGTCCTTCCAGGCTAATAAGTCTCATGTTCTTGCTGGTAGAAATGCTGAGCTGGAAGGTCTCTGGAGAGCACCTTACTCTTTAGTAAACAGGCACGAGAACAGCAGTGACTGTAGATGCACTTTATAACCCTTTACTGCCTTTTCCCTTTTGGCTTTGGTTGCATTCAGAAGATATCTTGGTGGTAGTGAATGTGACTATTAAACCTCAGCACCCCTCTAGCTCATCCTGCATGTCTGTGTCTCAAGACAAAAAGAAAGGTGAAGGAGACTGAGAGTTTCAATCCTCTCCCCAGCGAGAACGTGCCCTCAGACAACGCTTTATCTTAGTTTTGCACAGAAGTAAATCACTTTTCCTTTGTTGACTTGCAGCTAAAAATGTCTTGGGGACGCTGAGCAAAGGTGTCTACGTTCTGATGAGTGGATTGGACCTGGAGAGACTGGTGCTGTCTGGGGGGCCACTGGGGTAAGGGTTTGTGATCTTTTATAGGCTGTAAGGCCAGAAGGATCCCTCACCATCACCTCACCCAGCGGGTTTCCAGCTGGGGTTGCAGCTCTCAGTAGGATGCATCTTGGATGGAGAACTGAGATACTGGGGCAGCTTCTGAGCAGAGAGGAAAGGCTGGGTCAGGGCTGGAGGAAGGAAGGAAGCTGCAGAGGAGGCAGGAACAGGGAGATCCCGCAGCTGCTGGTCCTTCAGCTCTGTTGTAGCTGCTGGTGGCTCCAGTGAGTGTCTGCTGGAGAGGACTCAGCTCGGTGCTCTGTGGGTGCTCCACCTTTTCCTCTACTTCTCCTCATGCCTTTTTTTTTTTTTTCATTTCAAAAGCATCAGTGTGGAGCACCCACTCAGGGGTAAGGGATAGATGAAGCAATGCCAGAAAGCAAGTTTGCAGTTCTCTGCCTTGCAGTGTAGCACAGGCAGCAGACCCTCCAGAGCAGGCTTTTGAAAATACCAGTCTTGATTTAAATATTTCTGGTGGTGGCCTTGGTCCCTGGCTGCTGGCTTGTGTATCCCTCCAGTGTGTATTCCTCTGGGAGCAACCAGCTCATCTGCGTTATCGGTTCCTTAAAATCTAACTGCTCTCCAGACTGTCACACAGAAGCACCCCTGGGCTGGGTAAAGTGGTTGTTCTTCATTTAATCAGCCCTTAAGCTCCCCAGTAATTGTTTTTACCCTACAGTCCTTTTGTCCTCCCAGGTGGTCTCTCTGTACTAATCCTCATGTGGAGAGACCATCTTCCACACAGCAGGAGGAGGATTTTTTTTTACCTTTCTTATTCTTGCCTACATTTTTTAATGGCATTGGCTCGTTCTGCGTGAGTTGGTGGTCTCTGGACATGCAAGGCAGCACAAACTGTCCTGGCTGCTGTTGTAAGAAACCTCTTCAACTCTCCTGAATTCAAGACTCTTAAACCCTACCACAAGATGTCCCAAATGAGCAGCACGTAGAGCACTAGGGAGGAAAAATGGGACCTTTGGATTTTATTCTTAGCATTGTTTGAGTGGAGGTAGAGGAGGACAGCAGCGTATCATTTTAGGGATGAGAACCTTTTTGCCTTAGGTCACGCTTCCAAGGTTTAATTAGTATTTATTAATAGTTCTGTTGTTTCCTTTTCTTGCATATCTGTGGGGTTTTTTAGGATCATGCAAGCTGTTCTTGACCATGCAATTCCATACCTGCACGTGAGAGAAGCATTTGGACAGAAAATCGGCCACTTTCAGGTAAGGCAGAAAAGGAATTGGAAATTTTTGTTGTCTTGCTTTTTCTCTTTAAAACGGAGAAGACCAAGAGCTCTGCTGTGGGAGGGCTTTGCACAGAAAAGGTTGCCTGGAGTTGGTGCTGCGAGATGTAATGACGTGGTGAGAGGATGAAAGGATCTCTTGAGGCCAGTGCTGGTGGGTGAGGGACTGCGGCCAACACCGGAGTCTGCACTGGCAGAACCTCCAGCTCCTCACAGGTGTCACCTGAACCCCGCGTCTCCTCGCTTGTCTGGTTCCTCGGAGAGAGTTTGGAGAATGGGTGCCCCCCCTGTGCCCCTCACTCGCCTTAACCTCTCCCTCCTCTCCTGTGCCACGCAGCTGATGCAGGGCAAGATGGCTGATATGTACACCCGGCTGATGGCCTGTCGCCAGTACGTCTACAACGTGGCAAAGGCCTGCGACCAGGGTCACTTCAATGCAAAGGTGAGCACGCGTCCAGGGCTGCTGGGGGTTTCCTCCACCTTTGCTCCTGGGCCAGGAGGTTCTGTCCTGGGAGTTAAAATGATTCCTCACGGCCTGAAATGCTGCTTTTTCCCCCACAACAAGAAAGAAAGCCTTGCTCTACAAGGCAGGAGTTTTAGCAGCACCAGATGCTCCAGGTGTTTATTGGAAGCCCAGGCATAACCTCCTGGCTGTTGTAAGGGGCTGTAGCAGTCGTTCAAGGTGTTGTCACCTCCACAATGCACTGTCCCCACAGCTCTACTAAAGGAGGGCAGTGAGTGTTTAACAGTTGGAGCACAGAGCCCTGCACCCCGACTCAGATCGCATTGCTCTCCTGTGGGGATGATGTGCATTCCTGAGACACCAGCTCCCCTGCTGCACTGGTTTTCTTATTTTATTTTTTTTTTTCCTTTTTTCTGTCATCATGTGGCCTTTACAGACCCGACACAAGTGCTCTGTAGTGACAGAAAGGCTCCTGCAGCTTATTGCTCTCTGGGGAATGAGCCCCATCCCTTTGTGATCAAGTAGTTCAGGCTCGTTAGCAGATGTCTGCAGGGTAATGAGAGGGTGACAGCAACAGGGAGGTTGGAGATGGGCAGGTGACACCTTTCCCCACTCTCCTTCAGGACTGTGCCGGAGTGATCCTCTATTCGGCCGAGTGTGCCACCCAGGTGGCTCTGGATGGGATCCAGTGTCTGGGTGAGTGGCTGGCAGGTCTCCGTTCTCGGAGCGATGGCTGGAGGGGGCCAGGAGGAGTGCACGAGCTCTCCCCTCCCACCCGCAGCCCCTGAAACCGGAGAGAAGAAGTGACTTTTGACTTGTTTCTGCTTGCAGGCGGGAACGGTTACATCAACGACTACCCGATGGGGCGTTTCCTGCGGGACGCCAAGCTCTACGAGATCGGGGCGGGCACCAGTGAGGTGCGCAGGCTGGTCATCGGCAGGGCGTTCAATGCCACTTTTAAGTAACGCCCCCCCCCGTGCAGAGGCAGCACCCCGACCACCACGAGGCCTTGGATCGCAGGGGCTGGAGCGCACAATTCTTCTTCTTCCTGCCCGTCCTTCTGGGATCGCCACTCGCGGACTCTCTTCTGCAGGCTCTGTGGACAGATGCTGCTGGACTGGGCTTTGACAGGATGAATCGGGTGGTAGCGTGGAAGAAAAACGGGGTTTTCCTCTCCTCGTGATGATCCCGATTCATCCTGTTCACAAGCCCTCCTGATTCCCAGCGTTACAGGGCTGAGGTTGATGCAGGGGACACCTCCCATCGAAGCAGGCTGGTCAGTGCGCCCCAAACAAGCGGCAGCCGCTGCTGAGCACAGAAAGTCAGCCCCCTGAAAAGAGGACGATGAGGGAACAATTCTTGCTCTTTTAAAAACCCTCCTGAGTGCCATTGAGTAGGTAGCATCTAGCATATTGCCACTGGAAGGTGACATTTCCCCCAGTGACCTTCTGACGGGATTAATGATTCCCATTTTGGGAACTCGACACCGTGGCTGTCACGAGCGCTCGAGCATCATCGAAGCACAAGCCGTGTTTTAGGTGACGGTCCCTAAAACCTCCCTAAAATACCAGATGGGTTTCCAGGCCTCCCACCGTGTCGCTCATTCAGAGGTGTCAGCGTCACCCCGGGAGCACTTCAGCCCTGTATTGTGACACCTGTGAATGAAGCAGGCAGGGGGAAGGGGGGGCTTTTGGGCCGGGGTTATTTGTTGGGTTGTTTGTGTGTTCTCTGGAGGCTGTTCTTTTGGCAGAAGCAGGTCCTCACACTCCACCTCAGCTTGGCGAGCGCAGCAGCGTCCGTGGGCTGGTGCAGGGCGTGTTCTGCACGGGGGAGTTTAGCTCTCCTGTGGCAGGGAGTGCACAGTGTTCTGCCAGCCTCTCCGAGGGCACCGCGGAGCTGTAAAGGTGACAGAACAATTCATTAAATGGTTGCCGTGTGGGCAACTTCCCAGCAGCTTTAACAAAGAAGAGCTTAAAAGTTTGTGGATTTTTGTGGTGGTGGCGGACATCTGTCTGTCCAGCTGGCACTAGGCTACTGCAGGATTTTACAATGCCACAGACCAAAGGAAAAAATCCATTTTCCTGAATCTCCAGGTAGGTCACCGAGGGTTTATAAAGGTTATAAAACTTCATCCAAAGATACAAACAGCTTCTTAAGTCCTGGTGGCAGCACCTTCTTCCTAAACTTCATGTTTGTTCAGCCTGGCTGTCCCTCTGGAAGCGTCCCAGGCTTCCATTTTCAGCCTTAATCTCTGGATGGAGGTGGCAGAGAGGGGACAGAGGTGGCCTGTCAACAAGGTCTTGTTGAGCCGCACCTGAAAATACTTTTGGGAAAGAGCCTTGAAGCACAAGAGAAGCGCGTATCACGTGTGAAACATTAAGTGCATTATGGTACATTAACGTAAGAATTTATTTATCCGACCAGATGTTTGTACTTTATCCCAGAGCAATTACAGATGTCCTCTTCTCCTGTCTGTGTAAGTCATAAAACCACTGCGGTTGCTCCAGCCCAATCCCATGAAAGGCCCAGGGCAGGAGTTTCCAGGTCTGCCCGAGAGCTGCGGGGAACAGGTTCCCCCTGGGATGGGGGCGGGCACCTAGGCAGCCCCAAAGCCCTCAGCTCTTGCAGGGGCAGCGAGGCCACAGGCCCAGCCTCTGCGGCACCCCTCGGAAACTCGCCTTGTACCCCTCTGACGTCCAGCTCCTTAAGACGGGAATGAATCACCGCTGGCTTCCTTGAAGGCTCTCAAAAGAACATAGGAACTGAGTCACTGTGTTATGATCCATCTCTGGCCGGAGGAGCTTCTCTAACGAGCGTAGAGCCACATACATCAGCATGTCGTGAGGTTCACGTTGTTAAAAATAGCCCTTCTGAGCAGGAAGGGACCTGGGGATGTTGAAAGCTGTCCTCTGACAGCGGGGAGATCTGATCTTTAATACATGGAATAAACAACACCCTCCCTCTCTCGGCTGATCAGCACCTTGGAGTTGAAGGTAAAATGAATCAGCATCTTAACGCATCATGGGACAGGGTGGAGGGAGAGAGTCATCAATCTTAGGCAGGGTGATGTTAATCAAGTCTTGCTGCCAGGCTGCCTGCGAGGGGGCCAGCGTTCCTCGCGTGGAGCGGGCTCTGCTCTGGTGTAAAAGGAAGAGCTGGGGAGGGCTCCTCGGGGGATAAGGGTTTTAATCTTTATACAATGCTAATAAAATAAGCTTTTGTTGGGTGGCTTGGGCCCCTGGGGGTGTTTCCCAGCAGAGGACGGGCACAGAGCTTGGCTGGTACCCACTGCAGTGCATCCGGTATGCAATGGGTATGGTGTTGCTTTCCCTTGTTCCTCCCTCTTTCTTACCAGCCACAGATTTTCCCCTAACTCTCACTTTAAAAACATCCCAGTTTGCAGTGGTACATCTGGGCTGTGCTTCAGGCCTCCTCTGGAGAGCAGCAGAGCTCGTGGGGAAAACCTCTGGACACGATCCTAACGGTGTTTGCTCTGGATTTGTAATGGAAATTGTTGTAGCCTGAGCAGGTTCTGGCTGCGGGCAGGGCAGGGCTGGACGTGCTGCACCTTCCCTGCTTCTCGAGATGCTTGTCCTGTTTGCAGCCGGCTGCTGAGCAGAGAAAGTGGGGAGAGCAGAGGGAATTATTCATGCAGGTAAACACGGAGTTTATTTTAGCAGCGCGTATAGAACGGGTGTTCTGAACCAGGCAGGTTCATAACGCAGCGTTTCTTAACTTCCTGGGCATCCACAAACGCTGCCAGTCCTGGGAAAGGCAGGACTGAGAACCCGCAGCCAGTGGTACCCAGCAGAGGGGTGAGCTCCGAGGTGCTCCCACAGCTGCTCTGGGTGTGCAAAGCATCCGTCCCGTAGCAGCGGGGCAGGGTTTGCAGGTTAGCAGTTCACTGGTTTCCTGGAAGAAGAAAAACCACCCTGGGCTGCCATGCTGAGGCTACTGGCTCCTGGGGCATCCAGCTCGGGAGATTTGTTTCTGGCTGCGTGTGATCGGAGCTGCTCTGCAGCCTGTTCCCTACGGTTGAACACCCGATGGAAGAACAGTCTGAACATAATGTTCTGAAGGTAACAAAGCTCTGCCTCGGTTTGGTCTCTTACAGGTGAACTTGACAGCTGAAGGCATTCTGCTGAGAAACAGCCATGCTTGGACCCCAAGATGTGCTCATCTCAGGATCTTGGTCAGCTGCAGTGGGGTAGGTGTGTGAGGCCAAGGCTTCCACAAGAGAGAGCAGCTTTTTGACCTGTTTTGGGCCCTGGCAGGGCAGGAAGGTCTGGGTTGTGCCCTCCTGGGCAGGGTTCCTGCTCTCCTTGAGATCCTCAGCTGCACAACTGGGCTGATAAAGATGCGGGCAGCACAGCATTTGCACGAGGAAACGTTCTGTGTCCTTAGGCGATGCCTCTTCGCTCTGAGTCCTCTCCAGAGCTGTTTGCAGGAAAAAGCAGCTTGTTGTGGAAAAGCTGGGCTCGTGCTGAGCTGCAGTGCTGCCAGAGCAGGTACTGAAACATATTGGATGCAGAAACTGGCATCAAGATGAAAGTAGAAGAGGTAGTGGAGAAGATGGGCTGTACTATTGCTGCTGTCTTGCCTTGTGCTTCTTGAACGGCAAATGGGACCATGGGTCCTTCAAACCATGTCCAAACCCGGGGTTTAAACAGAGCCCTGTGCTTGTGGGGATGCCCACAGCGTCAGGATGGTGTTTGTAAACACACCAAGGACTTTTGTTTTAAAGTGTGTCCGTGGGGTAGAAGCTGCTGCAGAGGAGGTGGCTGCAGCGAGGCCAGCTGTGCTGTATCTGGAAGAGTATTTGCACAGGGAGCTACAGCTACGGCCTGGGGCCGAAAAGCAAATTTCATCCACTCTGGTGAGGTCAGGGTGCGGGAGAGGGACCGTGTTTGTACAGCATCTCGTGCAGGGCAGTGGTTGTCCCCGCTTCCCAGCAGGAACCTGTGTGAGTTGGTTGGTTTCCCCTTATAAAACACCTCCTGAGTCCTGCAGGCGCCTGCTGGGGCTGCCAGATGGGATTTCCAGTCTGCTGCACTGCTGTAGGGCCACCTGCTCCCCCTCTGCGGTTCCCCCGAGAGCCCCTGTGCCCCCCGCTCCATCCCCTCGCCTGCCCCCGGAGCCACCCCCGGCCCTGCGGCCGCGGGGAACGGGTGTCACACAGGATGCAGGTTCTTGCCTGCGGGGCCGGTCCAGGAGGGGAAGGGGAGGCCTTGGGTTACCCGATGGTCCCCTCCCGTGCCAGGCTTTGCTGTGCAATTTCAGGAGGGGGTGATGACACATAACGAAAGTGTCACCGCGTCTTGTTTTCGGAGTACGGAGGAGATGTGCTGAGGCCAAGCCCCGCGATGCTGTCTGAGCATCGCGCAGCACGTTGCTCCATCCCTGCTCCTGAGCATCCCCCCCGGCTCCTGCCCACCCCCTGCAGCCCTGCGCAATTCAACAGCTTTGCCCGTTCGGGCTCTCGCCGTCCCTGGGGCTCCTGGCAGAGCTCGCTGCAGCTCAATGCCGGTGCCAGAGCAGAGCCCTGCTGCTGCGTCACCTCCCTCTTTCCCACACGTGGGTGAGCCGGTTTCGGTGCCAGGGCAGCAGTCAGAGCCCGTGCAGCCGCCCGCTCCGGCTGCCGCTGCTGCGGGCAGGGGGGGCAACGCTCCCCGCAGAGGGGTCAGTGATGCAGGCAGAGGGGCACGATCCCGGCAGAGGGGCACGATCCCCGTCGTGCTGCCCGTGCTGGCAGCGGCTCAGCCGGGGGCAGCTGGCGAGGAGGGCACGGATCCCCTGGCACGACTGTGCTGGGCCACGCTCCCCGCGCGGCGAGGCACCCGCTCTCCGCCCGCCATGCCTGGCCGGGAAGATTAGAAAGAGATTTCTTTTCAATCTATGAAAGAATTCGCAACTGCGTAGGGGAGACAAAAACATTCTTGAGGCGAGGGGCCAATATTGTGCGAGGGGGGCCCGGGGGGGAGCGGGGATTACTGTAGCGCAGCCCGGGGTCGCACCGCTTGCACCTGCTGTTTGCTGAAAGGCTGATGCTGAGCAACAAGCAGCTGATGCTGAGGCCCAGTTGTCAGCCTGAATGGGGGGGAAAAAAAGCCTCTGCTCGGTGCACTCGCCAAGGGAAATGGCAGAGATCCCATCGGCTGAGCTGGAGGAGGAAGTGCTGGGGGTGGGTGGAGAGAAACCAGCTCCACTTTGGCACGTGGGGGTCCAGGCAGCCCCGGAGCTGTGGGTCCAGCTGGGGATTCATCATCTCCAAGGGACGCGGGAGAAACGGGTCAATCACGACCCACGGAAGAGCACAAGCTCTCCTCAAGCCATCCTGCTCACTTCAGCTGTGAGCAACCACGCAGAGCAGCCCGGGTGCAGTGTGTAACCCCAAACCAAGCCTTCGAGGCAGTGCTGATCCCATCACAGGAGCATCCTGCTGTTCCTGGTCACGCACAGTGTGTCAGTCCTCACGGGTAGGGACAGTGACAGTTGGACAGATGTGCCCTGCAGCGTGGGAACTAGAGAGTGACAACCGCATCACTCAGCGCTGTCACAGAGGTGTCGAGGTGCCTTGGTGTGAGCCCAGGTCTTTCTGGGCTGTAGGACGAGCACCGAGACACCCCACTCGGCACCTACCTCATCAGAGAACTGCCTTTGAGCAGATCTCACCTGGAGCGGGGCAGAGAGGGAATGTGGAGTCTCTGGAGAGTGTTTCAGTGGGCGGATGGGCTCTGCACACATGCAGCCCCCTCCTGCTCGGGGATGTCTGGTGTCAGAGCTGGGATGGCCCAGCCAAGGGATTTTCCAGCCCTCCGCAGAGCTGCCTGCAGCTGCCTCCCTCCTTAACAGAGGCAGGAGCAAAGGGGTCTTCCTGCAGCTGCTGAAGGGCTGAAAATAACTCACGTGCCCCGGGTGTCAGCAGGGTGAAGGGGATTGTGGGGGAACGACGCTTTCCCCATGAGTCAACCACCCCCTGCAGCGGCTGGGCCGGGGCCTTCAGAAGCACGCAGCCCCTGTCCTCTCTGCGCCTCGCTGCAGAGCACGGAGCTTCTCCAGAGCGAGAACGAGCCCATTGGTGGTCTGAAGAAGCTTGAAACTCCCAGGAAAGGAAAAAGCAGCAGTTGGCTGGTGAGTGCAACCTTGAGAAGAAAAACAAATGGTAATTTTTCCATCCCAGGAAGGGTTTCTGGCATGATTCGGCACCAGAGTGCTCACGCTGGCACAAGGTGAGGTGGCTCTATCAAGGTGCTGGCCTGTCCCTTTTGAGGGGATGCGCTCAGGAAACCAGCGGGGACAGCTTCTTTTACTGCCTCCCTTCCTCAGTCACAGCCAGAGCTCGCAGCGTTGGCCAAGGAGATTTGAAACCAGCAACCCACCTGGCGCAAACCTAACCAGGCAGTCGCTGCCCTCTCCGCCACGCAGGCTGCCGAGCCTCAGCAGGCTGTTTTCAGCATGGGCTGTCTGTCCGGCCGACCCGGTGGGCTGTCTGTCCTTAACGGCTTCACGGGCGATGAGGCAGCTCCTGCCAGTGCTGCAGGAGCAGCCTTCACGCAGCTTCCCCGGGCCCCGCTTCACCAAGGTGCTGGTTTCCCGTCGCTGGCTGAACACGCTCACCCAGGGCTGGTTTTCCCAAAAGCCGGCATTTCCAACGCGCTTCCACAGAGAGCTGCCTGGTGGGACTGGCAAGTGCTGGCAGAACTGCAGCGGAGCTTGCAAACCTGCAAGAAATACAGCCCGTAAGGTTGGCTCCCCTGTGCAGCCGGGGTGCAGAGCAGCTTCCCAGGCTCCAGCAACCCCTGGCTCGCCACAGGGCTCTGGGGCCACTGTTTGCCCCAGGCTGAAAGCCGAGCAGCCCCAAGACACCTCGGATTTATGCAGCTTCCTGAAGCAGCCCCCCTCTGCCTGTTCAAGGCTTGGGGACATGCAGAGGTTGCTCCGTTGGCTTTGGGGGGGTCACAGCCGTGCCCAGGGAGGTCTGTCGGGGTGGGGAGATGACGGTCGGTATCTGCAAGAGGGATGACAGGGTTCCACAGCTTTGCAAAGGGGGCAGGGTGTCAAACCCAAATGCTGCATGCCCTCCCAGCTGCCAGCCTGTCCAAAAGCCTCGGAGAGGGGGATGCCACCAGCACCCCCAGGGACAGGGGACAGTGGGAGCTGACTCTGTGCTGCCACCTCCGTGCAATGCTGCCGAGGAGAGGAGAAAAGGAGAAATGGCCTTTTGCTTCATCAAACAGCCCTGACTTTTACAAGTTGAAACTCCTGGGGCTGGTGCTGAGCAGTGGGTTAAGGAGAGGGCACAGCCCCACAGCTGCAGTTATTGACCCCCAGCCTTCCTGGCAGAGCCGGAGCCCCCAGGGCTGGGCAGCCAACGAGCCTCTCAGAGGAGCCAAAATTGTGATTAATGAGCAAGTGCAGCAGTAGTGCTTTTCCTGCTTGATTTCACAGGTTGTGCCTCTCTTGCTGCAGTTCCTTTCCAGACCCACGCGATCAAGAAGGAAAAATCCATCTCGCAGAGCAGCGGATGCTGAGCCAGGTCCTGCTGCTGGGAATCCAGCCCAGCCAGAGACCGTCACCAGCAGCACCGCCTCTCTCTATGTGGGTCAAGCTTGGGCTGCCTCAGCCCTGAGACCTGTTTTGATCTTTTCCAGCCTTGGTGTAACCTCAAGGCAATCTGGGCAATATTCACACGAGTGTAATTTGGAGTGAGCCCCAGATCCAAGTGGAGCTGCTCACAGAGAGAGGTGGAGCTGAGCCCCCCAGCCAACAGCACTGCCTGGTGCTGAGCGTGGAAAACACAAGCGAGTGCAGCCACTTATTTCTGTAATTTATTAACACTGAGCAGAGCCAGGTCTCATCCAGATGCTTCCCAAGCCTCTGTGCAAGGAAATCCCACCGTGAGACCACTGAGATATCACCTGCGTTTTGGGGAGGCACGGAGCCCGTTAACAGCAGGATTTTGCAAAGCATCCTCCTGGGAAGCGGTCCCTTTCCACCCCTGGGGACGGCACACTGGGACAGACAGATGTTTGCCCTGGCCTTGCACAGCCTCTCCTATTCCCTCAGCCTCCCCCGCATCACGACATTGGGGGTCTGTCTTTAAGCTTTTGCAAGGGGAGAGGTCTGAGAGGCAAACCCTGACCTGAAGGTGAATCTGGAGCCTGTTTCTAGAGACAAAAGGGTGCTAAGGGCATCTCCTCTCCCGGCTCCTTGGAGGGACCGCCTCCCGCTCCCCGTGCTGCTGCAGCCCCGCTTTGCTGGCTCTCGGGCGGCCCCCGCTCCCCTCCCCTCTCCTCTCCCCGCCGAGCCCCGGGGCCGACGCTCCGCGGGGACAGCCGTGCCCAGGGGAGCGGCCCCGGTTCCTCCCCCGAGGATGCGGCTGCGTCGCAGCCCGGCCGGCACCGACCCACCCGCGCACTGACTCAGCGCCATCCGGGAGCGCAGCTCTCGGCGGCAGCAGAGGAGGCTCCCTGCAGCTTCCCACCCGGCTGCTCTTTTTATCAGACAACCCCCGTCGTCTCCATCTGTCTCTTTTCTTCATTGCAGCGGCGTCACCTGGGAGCCGTAGGCAGGATCGAGCCCTTTTTGGGGCGCGTCGAAACCCCAGCACCCGCGACCGCCCCGAAGCTGCTGCCGGGTCCCCTCCACCTCTACCCCCGGTCCCAGCTGCTGGCTCGAGCTGGAGAGGAACGTCCTCAGAAGGTGGCAGAGGGGTTGGAGCCATCTCCAGGTACAGGATCTAGTCAGAGGGTTCTCCGAGTCCTGCTCTTCGCTTTGTTTGGGTTTGCTCCCCAAGACAGGGGTGCAGCGGGGAGAGGCTTTGCTGCGCTGCAGATCTCACCAGCAAGCTGGAAGGAGCCAGAGACAAGGTGATGGCTGAAAAGCTGAAGCTCTACAGCAGAGCTTGTTTCAGACTAGAAAAAAAAAAAGAAAAAAGAAAAAGGAAAAAGAAAAAGAATAAAGAAAGGAGAAAACAACAACAACAAAAAAAACCCACAAAAAACCCAAACCAAACCAAAAAGCTGTTTTCTGTGAAATGCAAAAAATACCCCTAGCTCAGCTAGATCCCATCTCCAGGACATTATTTGCAGAGGCAGGGGTGGCATCGAGCTCCTAGGACAGGAGCTGGTTGGAGGGGCACGGGGCAGGCCAGGCCCCCACGCCAGGACTGCAGCATCCACCGAGGAGACGGGACTCGCGGATGGAAAGCTCTTGGGATCCGAGGGAATAATTAACTCCATGGCAGCTGTGGGTTTGCCAGGCTGATCCATTTAACCCTGACGGGTAAACGCTTTGCCCAGCAGAAGGGGCTGAGCTGTGCTAAGGGGGTAACTTGTCCAGAGTCATCAGAGTTGTCTGGAGCAGAGCAGAGTAAAAAAACCTGCAGGCTTCTGAGTCACTGTCACTTTTTACCCATCCTCTCAGTTAAAAAACACATCTTGGTGCTGCTGGGTCTGGACTTGGTGTCCAGCCATCGATTCCTCTTATGCTTTTCTCTATGAAATCAAAAAGCCCTTTAGTGCTTCATACATTCTCCTCTGCAGGTACTTACACGCTGCCAGCAAATCCCCTCCCCGCGCCCCGGTGGATAAACCACACGGGTTGATCTGCGGAAGCATCTCGCGAAGGAGCTTTTCCTCCAGCACCGAATCATTCCCGTGCCTTCTCCCTGCAGCTCCCCCCTCCCTGACACCCCTCCCGAGCCTCAGGCTCCCACAGCACAGGCGGCAAGGTCAGGCCTGGACCACTATGGGTGGACTGAGACCAAAATCAGCCTCGTTTTCTTCTCCCTGGCTGATGATCAAAGCAGGATAAAGAGGCAGAAAACCTGCAGAGCTGCCACAAAAAATAAAAGGCTGAGCGGGGCTTGCACGAAGGCAAGTCCTGGCTGTCATTAGACCAGTGTCTTTAATTGCTGCATCTCTTGTTCTGCCTGTGCCCGAAGAGCTAATCCCAGGTGATTACAATGGACAGTGTCATTTAAATCAATTACCTCTCTGCTCAGAGCCATCCAGCCTCCCCTTCCTGCACTGTACATCCATGAGCCCTATAATTTATTCATCCTAGGCTGCACTTAAACATCTGCTCTGGTGCCATTTGAGTTTGGCAGAGCATTAGCTTTAAAATTTTATGAAACACGGGGCAGGTGGCAAACCCAGAAATTAAGGATTATAACCAGAGCAGAGACGGGCTGGTGAGCAGGGCCGGGCCACGCTCCTCCGGGGCTGCCTTCGGCTCAGGAGGAGAGACAGGGGGGAAGCTCCTGGGGATTCGGTGCCCATCAGGTGTGAAAATTGCTTATTCTTCCCCATTTTCCCATTGCTGAATGGCAGGCTGGGGGGATCTTTACAGCCTCGCCTGGGAGAGCTGCACTCCTGTGGCTGCTTAAAGAAGCCAGGAGAGCACCTTGCGCTTGTCCTCGGGGCTTCGTTGCTTTGTCATTGTTGCAGCAGAACTCTTGTGGCAAGGGGCTTGTTTTCGGCAGGTGAGCTGCCTGAGGAGGAGACACCTCTTTCTTTGTCCCCACCAAAACGGGACTAGCAGGCTTTGAATTACACGCTCCGTCCCAGCTGCACTGATGGGAGGAAGGAAATCACGCTGGAGCTGTGTCAGTGCCGCATCTCCAGCCCTGAACGTTGGGATGCGGCTGCTGGAGCAACGCTGCCTACAAGCCTCACCACGGGTGGGGAAAGCCCAGTCTGCTCCAGCACCACAACACCTTTTTTTCTCTGTGAGTGCCCAAAAAATAAACTGGAAGTCTATACAAGCATCTTCTCACCTAGCCCTCCTCAGCTGTCAGGCCCTCCCAGCTCATGGGGAGTTATTCGAGGCAGCGAAAGCTGCTCCCCTTCATCTCTGACCACATCAGTGGCCGTGCTGGGAGACACACCAGCTCAGCTCTCGGAAGGTGTCTTCTCAGGTAGGAAACCTTGCAGGGTTTGCAGGAGGAAGCAGGGCCATGGCTGCAGAGTCTCCCTGATGGGAAAGGTCCTGAGCACCCCTCTTGGAGTGCAGAGGATAGAGGAGGTGTTTTTGTCCTATTCCTTCCCCTACCCCAGTGTTCCTCTCCTTAGTTTAAGCCTAATCTCATCAGCTTGTTCCCAGGCTATTAACTGAAGTCCTAAACAAGCACCAGACAATTGTCCAAACTCTGTGGGACTTTTTTTATGTTTCTTCCCAGGTGCCTTAAAACGTTTATTTCCTGGGGCAGGGCGGGATGCTCAGAGGACACGTCGGGGTCTGCTCAATTTCACTCCACCAGGATCAACCCACAGCCCGGCCAGCTGGGACCTGCTGTGTGCTGGGACCAGTGTGCTGCGGGGTGTCATTGGTGTGGGATGATGCTCTGGCTAGGCCAAAAGGTCTGATTTGGTCCACGGCTAATGATTTTCTTTTAAAAGAGCAGAAAACCAGAGCTCTCCCCGTGTCCCCCAGTCCCTGCTTTCACCACAGAGCCACAACTCTCTTTCAAACACATCTATTCCACACAGTGGTTCCCTGTGTTTGTAGCTAATGAAGAGAGGCTTTGGAAAGAAAATATTTGCTTTAGCAATTCCTCTTTCATCTATTAACCTCACTTTGTATTCCCGGCGCGGAGCTGGGTTGGAGGGAGAGGAGTGGGAGGGAAGGAGGGCAGGGTGGGTCTCACTGGGGGAAGAGGAGGTTAAAGGGGCTTTAGAGACCTGTACACGATGCCTCTGGGTCTGGTGCCATTGGTGCTGAAAAGCTCAAGGATCCATCGATTTCTGACCTGTCAGGCATCCGGACCCACGGTGGAGGGGTGGAGAAGAGCAGATCGACTCTTGTTCCTTTTCCTGAACGCGAAGGGGAAGACCAAGGGCATTATAAAGTGCTCGGCTGTGCTTTGATGCCTGGAAAACTTCTGGAGCACGGGGGGAGTTTAAATCTATTTAAGAACCTGGAAGATAACAAGGTGATAAAAAGCAGCCAGCGTGGGTTTATCAAGAAGAGATCACATCAGATATCTCTGATTTCCCTTTCTGACCAGGAAACTGGCCGAGCGATGAGTAAGGGGCAGCAAGCGTGGCACGTTGTGACTTTAGGAAAGCTCTAGACCTGGTCTGACAGGACCCTTTGGGAAGGCACTCAGGCCATTGGGGCTGACACAGCCCCCACCAAGCAGCACGGCAGGGATGGCAGTAACGTGGCTGTGTGACGGGAAGGGCTGGTCTGGGATGGCCGCTGTGTCTCTTCATCCCTTTCCTCACTGGAGTGCGAGGATGCAGCGCTGGAGCTGGGCAGGCATCCGGGCATCCCGCAGACCTCTGGCCTTCAGCAGATCTGTGCAGCATCTTCCCTCCATGACAGCACTCTGCTTTGGTCCCCTGCCTTCAATCTCCTCCTACAGAGGATGTTGCTTTAAAGAGGAGCACCGGTCAGTTTCCCAAATCCAGTCCCTGAGCAGCAGAAAGGATTTCCCCAGGCACCAGGGAACCTCGCCGCTGGGGCAAGGATTCGGGCAGTCCAAGGCTGCGCAGACTTCCATGTGCCGGTGAATGGCACGGTGAGGTTTGACACAGAGGTGATCTGGGCAAGAAGCCTGTTCTGGGGTGTCAGCTTTAAGTAAGGAGCTGAGGGCCTGGAGTGGGATGAGACCAAGACGGGGAGGAGTGGGGAAGGCTGCAAGTAGGGCAGATCCAGCAGGAGAATTGTAGGTGTCCGAGGACCCCAACGTACAAACCTCAGTGCCTTCAGCTACCTCCCGCTGAGCCAGGTTTGCTTGGTCTCCACGTACAACTCAGGTCGCGGGTCCCCAGCGAGTCTGGCACCGTTGCTTTGGTGGAGTCATTTGTGACTTCCGTGGCTCACGGAGCGCGGTGTCGAGTCCGGGGCCGCCTGCCCTTCGGAAGGAGTCTGCTGGTACCTGCGCTGGCGGGAGAGCGGCACTGCGCAACGGGGACGTCGCAGCATTCCCATAGCAACAGCCTGGGCGGCTGCAAAAGGAGAATTATGACTTTGTTCCCCATTCTGGCACGAGGAGAAGCCGGGCTTTACGGGATTAGGCAGATCCCAGCTCAAACATCCAGGGTAACACTAGAGGGAATAATGAATAGTAATAGCAGAGTAAATGGCTTTTGATATAAGGCTCTGTCCAAACAGTGCTAACAACCCACCTTGTTTAAACTTGGTCGTTGCTGACATGGTTGGGGGTGTTTTGATCTTGCCAAACTGTGTGTCCAACCAAGCCAGCATTTGGCACAGCCCTCCAAAAGCAACTCCTGACCGCTCCAGGTGAGACAACTGCACTAACCTGCATGATCCAGCCCAAAACGTTTTGATCATCACAAACGCTCTGATGCAAGGGCCATTTTGCCCCAAACAGATTAGGTTCCAAGGTGGGTCTTCGCCAGTGCAATCGCCTCATCAATGTGCAGTGTGGGGATTCCACCAGCACTTCGGGCTGCCTGTTTCAGCCCTTCCTGGTGGCCCAACCCAACCAGCCCACGGGCTGTGGCCGGGTCATCCCTGCTGACCCAGCAGTGAAAACCACAGCGGTGAACTGGTGATGGAGGAGACAGCAAAAGGAACTCAGGACTGAGAAAAACAAGTGACCCTCCAACTCCTCTGGTTTGGATGGTGGGCTGGGACAGAAGCAAAGCCAAGCACACTTCAGAGATACTGTGGAGGAATAAACAGGTCCTTAAACTTGAGGCCAAGAGCGATAATTATCATCCAGCGTCTCCCTGGTGGGAGACTTTTCCCCACAGACTCTGGCACTAAGTCCCTATATGATGGTTGAACTCACGTCTTGTTTTGGTATCAAGGCTTCTCACCCTAGGGAACGAACCCCCTCTTTAGATTAATTTTATTGATGAGTGATCTCTCTGACTGCTGAGAGCCTGCCGTCACTGTCCGAGACTGTCAGCTCCACCTGCCAGCCTGGACTTCAGCAAAAACTTGCCTTAATGAATTGCAGTTCCCTTTACTCCAGATATATTCATTTGTCAGAAAAGCAGAAACCTTCATGCCCTGGGAATACTTTGACCGGTGGAGTGCAAGCCCTCGCAGGAGTATCTGATGAGGACGTTTGGGTTAATAACGACTTTTGCAAGGGCTACAGCAGCCAGGATGCTGCTTTAAGCCCCTTGTCGAGCCCAGGGCTGTGGCCGTCCACAGCCGTGGAGCAGCACCTGCAGAAGGACCCACGTCCTCCTCTGCAGCAGCACCCCCAGCATCCCACACCCCCCAGCATCCTCCATCCCCAGCATCCCGCTTTCCCAGCATCCCAAGCCCCCAGGACACCAGTGCCGATGCTTCCCTGGGAAACGCTGTGCGTTGTAACAAGCTGAGAAAATCCACTCAGCTCACCCCCCGCGCTTTTTCTCTGGCTGAAGTGCGGAGTGAACCAGCCCCGTTCTCCCTCAACTTCCTGTTATCCCCCAGAAAAGCCCTTTTGGTGCAGCTGTGCCCTGTTAGCATCTTGTGCAGCCCTCGTGACAGCTCCTCTGGCCCTTCCTGCAGCTGCTGCTGCATTTTCTCGGGTTATTTGCAGGGAGCCGGGTGCTGCCTGCGGTTCCCTCAAAGCCCAACACGTTTCCCAAGGAAGAGGAGGCTGGTGAGTGGACAGGCTCCCCAGCTCCGCTGCTTACAACTCCCTCGCCCTGCCGAGTCATTTGGTGATGTTCACTGCTCAGCACCACCACGGGGGACAAACCCGGGCTGAAAAAAAAGCAAGAAAAAGGGCAGTAAGTGATCAGAGAGCAGAGCCACGGTATGAAACTCCTCATGGCCATCAGCCCGGGGCTGGCGGGGAGGGGGAACCTGGTGTTCGTGCTCTCCCGAGCAGAGGTTCCTTGGCAGGAAAGCTGCAATGGTTTTGCTTTTCTCATGGGATCAAAACCGATCCTGATGCTGATGTGTGCTTCGCAGCCTGGGAGGAAATGGTGGATTGTCTCTTCCTTGTTTTTCTTTCATTTTTTTTCTCTCTGATTGTAATAAAACAAGCAGGAAAGATGTGGGAGGGGAAATTAAAGCGAAGCCCAGAGCCTTTGCAAAGGACACCTGCTGAGTGCTGGGTGCTCGTCCCCACTGGAAGGCATTGGCACGGGTGTGTGGCCACGTGATGAAAATGATGGTCCCGGGGTTTAAACCGAGAGCAAGGACCAAAGTGGGCATTGAACAGGGAACTCACACTGTCTTTACAAGCCCCCTGAGGTCTGGACTTTCCCGGGCAGCTCTGTCCCTGCAGTCTGGCCCAGCTGGGGCTGCGTGTGTCAGCCCATCTCCTCCAGCCTGGGCATGCAGGGACAGCCCCATCCCAGGGCAGCTGCCACAGTGGGCAGGGACAGGACACTGGGTACCGGCACTCCCAGCCAAACCCCCATCCCTCCCCACCGTTGGCTCAGGAGAGCTTCAGTCTTGACGAGAGCTGTGCCAAGACTGGGTCTTCTTGTGAGGTAAGAGCATGGGGCAGGACATCCCCATAGATGCCCAAAAAACCACCCAGCCCCACTGCTTTCCACATTCCTTATTTTACCCCCCTCTTCCGTGTTCACCTCTTCCCTGCTCCCTTTCCCTCTCCACCTCCTTTCCCCTGCTCAAATCCTCCTCTCTTTCCACTTCTCTTCCTCCTCAAATAAAGCTCCTTCTCACAATTTTTACCATCTTTCTCCCTTTTTCTCTCACCATTCCAGGCCACACTCACCCCTGCCCACCCCTCTTCATTCCCTCGGGGTGGGAGGCGGCTGCTGCTGCCCACCCGGGGCCAATCATTTCCCCCAGCTATTTGCCCTGCAGATTGGCCACCAGCCCCCCCCCACCCCCCCCAGACCAGCTCTGCAGCCCCAGAGCAGCCCCAAACCCCCGAGCGCTCCCTGATTTACCTCCCTCAGGAACCACCGGCCCCGGCCAAACCCTGCGCTCCCGACTCTCCCTTTCTGAGCATTTGTTGATTTAAGCCAGCCCTCCGGGATTCAATTTCTGTGCAGAATGTGAGGATTTAGCCACACAGCCGATGTTAATGCTAATAGGATTTGTACAGCTAAACTCCAAGCCTTCCCGTAAAACTTACTGCCCCGTTGTTATCTTAACTCCTCTGCTGCTCGACAGGTACCTGACCTACGGCCGCCAAGGGGTGGAGGTGGCAGATGCTCCCCAGGGTCCACGTGAGCTTCAGAATGTGGGTGCTGAACCCTAACTCATCCCTGCGACCCCCGGGGATTCACCAGAGGTTGGCAGGTGGTGTGTGTCCACGTGTTTTCCTCCTCCACCGAGAACCTGTTTGTGTCTTAATGAGGCTTTCAGAGCTTTTTCTGATGTCTCCACCGAAAGCCCACAGAGGTGTTGCTCCTTCCTTGTGCTGCTCTGACCTCAAGCCACTGAAAATAAGAAGGTAAAAAACAACCCTTAGGGCTGAAAACATCTCCAAGTGGGACACTGGGTGGATCTCACGGTGCCAGGCACCTTCAGGAGCTTGGGGATGAGACAAAAATCATTTTAATTGCTGGAAGCCTTATTTTCACATTAAGGAAAAATAAATAGACGAACAAATGGTTGGAATTCAACCAGACCTTTGGGGTCTGGAGACTCGGTGGGTGCTGGGGAGGTTTCAGCAAGGCTGCTGTGGGGGGTCCACCCGAGCAGGCAGGCCGGAGGGTTTCAAATGGTCACTGGCCACAAATCCGACACTGCTCTGACGAGTGTCGGGAAAGCCGGCGGGGACCGTGTGACAGCAGCCGGGAAACCCCCCGAGGTGCCCGCCGGGGATGAGGGCACGAAGCTGCTGGGTGCTGGTGGCACAGAAAGGGAAACGCCACGATGTGCTTCCCCCCCTCGATGTGCTCGGGAGATTTCCACTCGCAAAAAACCCACGTGGAAGATTTTTAGGACAGAAACTTCTTTAGTCCCATATATTGGGGGAACAGAAGCCGCCCCCGATTCCCCCCCGCCGAGGATGGGGCGCAGCCGCCGCTCCCGGCTCGGCTGCCGGGCCGCCGATCGCCCCCGCCGGATCCGGTTCCGCCCCTTCCCCTCTTTGTCCCCGTTCTCCCCGCCCCGGGGCCCGACACCTCCCCCGGGGCCCTCCCCGCCGCCTGCACCGGCACCGCGGGATCCGCCGCCCCGTCCCCCGGAGCATCCTC
>WTSP01014739.1:0-10871 GCA_025331215.1 Actenoides lindsayi | reverse complement strand
CTCAACTATAAAGGGAGAGGGCAGGAGGAGGATGGGGGGGCATTCGGCTTTGTCCTCCAAGCAACTGCTGCGTGTTCCCGGAGCCCTGCTTCCTGGACTCGGCCCGACATCGCCTGTAGACGGGAAGTACCGAAAAACATCTTATCTATCATAACTGATGGCTCCTTGTGTCTTATTCTCTCCCTGCGTGCCATGCTGATGGGGGTAGGGGGAGTGATAGAAGGGCTTGGTGGGCACCCGGTGCCGTGCCAGGGTCAACCCACCACAGTAGACCAAGTACTTTATCAAAGAAAGTAGGACACTGTGAAAGATAGTGGTAGAGTGCCAGACAGGTGCAATCAGACCTAGGAAATACTCTCAGATCTGGTACTAAAGACAGTTGTTATTGATCACTGATTACCAGGAATAGGGAAATCCAAGAGCAGCTAATCTTGTCATCTGAGGAATCTTAAGTTATAGCGTAGTCCAAAACAAGTGAAAGAATGTAAAATGTTTTTCAAGGAATGAATCAAAATATCCTTAGATATCACTGAGATTTTTTATGCACAGATTACGTTGGAGGAGAGGAAGAATGTGTTCAAGCCACCTGAGTTGTGATGCAAACTCTCACAAATTTACATTCACTTTTCTGAACATAGTGGAGTGCAGTATTGTGCAGACTTAATAAGCCTAAATGTAGCAAAGTCACATCAATATATTATCATACATTATCCACTAAGCTTGCTTTCTGTGTGGTTGTGGCTATCCTGCCTATTGATTCCAGACAAAGCAAATTCGTTTTACAGTACTCCGTGGGTATATACATACATTGCTAAATGGAAAAGAGTTGAGGAAAAAAAAATTCTATACACAGCACTTCAGGCTAGCTCCTCTATATCAGACTAGATCTATGCAGCACTTTAACACTTTGCCTGCGACAAGCATCACACAACCCAACACCAATACTGAGTCTTTTTGGGGCCCATGCTATGCCTGTAAAATTTGAAAGAATGACTGTCTTTTGCATGTTCTTTCACTGTTCAGTACATGAAATAGGTTAGAAGTTATATTTTTTAAAATGTCTGGAGTGTGTGGGCTCTGCTGCTACTCACCAGAGTGGTGTATTTATAAGATTGTACTGACAGTGTATACTCTATGCCCTAAATGGATCTGTAAACATTTTGTCAGGCAGAATTTTCTGTCCTTCAACTATGCCTGAATTATTATTGGCCTGGGGTGAAAGTTATCACCTTCCAGATAAGTTTATATGTTACATGTGAGGTCATTCTACTAAGTTCACAGAATCTCAGAATCACAGAGTGGTAGGGATTAGAAGTGACCCTTGGAGATCATTAAGTCCTATGCCCCTGCCAAAGCAGGTTCACTTAGGGCAGGTTGCACAGGATAGCATCCAGGTGGGTTTTGAAAGTCTCCACAGAAGAGATGCCATAACCTCTCTGGGCATTCATAAGATCAAGCTGTAGTAATACTACAATTGGTGATACACAGTAAGTTGTATTGTGAATTTGAAGCCACATGTAAGAATTACCCCTATATGTAAGAATTTACCCTAATGTTTAAAAGAATTCTTGTCATCATAAAGCAAAAATATACTTAAAAATGTATAAATAATGCAAAAAACCCATGTAGTATATGTTTAGGGAGATGTATTTTTAGGGTCCACAAGGTGATATTTTTGGACGTCATGATAAGTAGTTGTTTTTCATACTATATTCAGATAAACAAAGTTAACAATCTTGATTTTGCAGTAAAGAAACTCAGTCCCATTATTTGTTTACAGTTGTGATAGAACAGTGACTTCCTGTGACAATTCCATTTGTATTGGTCAGAATGAAAGCCAACAAAGGTGAAAATGGTTAATTGCATAGAATAAAAAGTACAATATATTTTTTTCTTTGAGCACTATTTTTTAGTTTGAGCACTATTTACTAGTTTTTATTAATAAAAAAAAATAATTGACTAATGTGTTGCTTATCATCCAGTTCTACTCTATATAAAATCCACAGTAGTTACCTGTTTTATGGAAGTTTCACTGTGAAGCCACAGCTGTCTCCTGATATTGTTTGTGAGGTACATTGAACTGCATGCTGAACTCCCTTGAAAGTCAATGAGAGTTCTGCACAAAATTTTGAAGGTGTAGTGTAGCTCGAAGGACACTTTTCTTTAAGTAATAGTAGCTTACTAGGAGAGCTTAACGAATGGAACAGGACTTTCAAAGCTTGAGGCAGGATTCAGTGGGCTCTAGCAATCAATATTTCTGACAGAATGTGGGGTGTTTTTTGCTGTTTCCAGCAGTACACTTTGAATTGATCGTATTGAACCCTGGATGCTGTACATGGCCTGAAAGTAGAAATAAACACTACTTATATGTAATCATTTATGGCATAAACAGTCTTTATTTTATCGTGTCAGCATCTGTGCTCCTTCTATAATCATAGAATCATAGAACAATTTAGGTTGGAAAAGACCTTTAGGATCATTGAGTCTAACCATTAACCCTCCTCTACCAAGTCCACCATTCAGCCATACCTCCAAGCACCACATCTGTATGACTTTTAAACATGTCCAGAGACGGTCACTCAACCACCTCCCTGGGCAGCATGTTCCAATGTCTGACAATGCTTTCAGTGAAGAAATTTTTCCTAATGTCCAATCTAAACCTTCCCTGGTACAGCCTGAGGTCATTTACCTCTTGGTCTATCACTAGTGACTTGTGAGAGGAGACCAGCACCTTTCTCTCCACAACATCCTTTCAAGTAGTTGTAGAGAGTGAAAAGGTCTCCCCTCAGCATACTGTTCTTCAGACTAAATAGCCCCAGTTCCCTCAGCCGCTCCTTATAAGACTTGTTCTCCAGGCCCTTCACCAGCTTAGTCAGTCTTCTCTGGACCCGCTCCAGCACCTCAATGTGTTTCTTGTGTTGAGGTACCCACAACTGAACACAGTATTAGAGATATGGCTTTGCCAGTGCTGAGTACAGAGGGACAATCGGCTCCCTGGTCCTGCTGGCCACAGTATTTCTAATACAAGCCAGGATGCCATTGGACTTTTTGGCCACCTGGACACACTGCTGCCTCAAATTCAGCTGCTTGTCAATCAGTAACCCCAGGTCCCTTTCTGCCTGACAGCTTTCCAGACATTCTTCCCCAAGTCTGTAGAGCTGCATGGGATTATTGTGATCCTGGTGCAGGACCCTGCACTTGGCCTTTCTGAGGCTCATACCATTGGCTCAGCCTATTGATCCAGTCTGTCCAAGTTCCTCTGTAGAGCCTCCCTCCCCTCAAGCAGATCAATACTCCCACCCAACTTGGTGTCATCTGCAAACTTACTGAAGGTGCATTCTATCTTCTCAAGATCATTGATAAAGATGTTAAGCAGAAGCGGTCTCAACACTGGATCCGCTTTTTGGCCTTTTTTGTAGATGGGCTTCATATTTGCTACCCTTCAGTCTGCTGGGACCTCCCTAGTTAGCCAGGACTGCAGGTAAATGATGGAGACAGGCTTGGTGAGCACTCGAGCAAGCTCCCTCAGTACTCTTGGTGTAACCCATCCAGTCCCATAGACTTGTGTATGTTAAAATGGTGTGTAGCAGGTCATTGACTATTTCCTCTTCAAATGTGAAGGTCTTATTCTGCCCCTGCTCCCTGTCTTCTATCTAAGAGAGCTGGGTGTCTAGGGAACAACTAGTTTTACTGCTAAAGACTGAGGCAAGGAAGGCATTAAGCACTTCAGCCTTTTCCTCATCCCTTGGCACTTTATTTCCCCCTACCACCATTAAAGGATGGAGATTCTTCCTGGTCCTTCTTTTGTTGTTTATGTATTTATAGAAACATTTTTAATGGTCTTTAACAAAAGTAGCAAGATTGAGTTCTAGCTGGGCTTTGCCTCTCCTGATTTTCTCCCTGCATAACCTCACTATGTCTTTGCAGTCCTCATGAGAGGCCTGCCCCTTCTTCCAAAGGCCATAAACTCTCCTTTGGTTCCCAAGGTCCAACCAAAGATCTCTATGGAGCTAGGCCGGTCTTCTTCCTTGCTGGCTTGTCTTTTGGCACACTGGGACAGCTGCTCCTGTGTCTTTAAGACTTACTTCTTGAAGAATGTCCAGCCCTTCTGGATTCCTGTACCTTTCAGGACTGCCTCCCAAGAAACTTTGTCAATCAGTCTCCTGAACATGTCAAAGTGTGCTCTCCAGAAGTCCAAGGTGGCAGTTTTACTGACCCCTCTTTACTTCCCCAAGAACTGAAAACTCAGTAATTTCATGATCACTATGCCCAAGGCGGCCTCCAACCATCACATCACACACAAGCTCTGCCCTGTTCACAAACAGCAGGTCCAGCAGGGCATCCCTAGTTAGGTCCCTCACCCACTGCATCAGGAAGTTGTCTTCTACACACTCCGGGAACTTCTGGGACTCTTGTTTCTCTGCTGTATTGTATTTCCAGCAGACATCTGGGAAGTTGAAATCCCCCATTAGAACAAAGGATAGTGATCATGAAACCTCTCCCAACTTCTTATAGAATGTTTCATTCACCTTTTCATCCTGGTTGGGTGGTTTATAACAGAATCCCACCACAATATCAGCCTTGTTGGCCTTACACTTGTTTCTTACCCATAAACACTCAACCCTATCATCACTTTCATTCATTTGTAGGCATTTCATATGTCTCCCTAATATAAAGGGGCCACCCCACTGCCCCTGCTTCCTCATCTATCCCTTCTGAAATGGTGGTAGCCATTGATCACAGCACTCCAGTTGTGTGAGTCATCCCACCAGGTTTCCATGATGGCAGCTACGTCAGAATTTTCTTGCTGCACAATGGTCTCCAGATGCTCCTGTTTATTGCCAGTGATGTGTGCACTGGTGTAGATGCACTTCAGCTGGACTAATGATCCTGTCACCATTCTGGAGGGAGAGGCCCTAATTCCTGTATGACCGTTCTGAGACGCTTCCATGGTTACTAACTTATCAATGAGCTCTGTGTTTTTGCTGCTTCTTGGATCACCATCCCCTATCTCCACTGAGACAGCAGACTGGAAGACCTTACCAGTACACCATCCCAGAAGCACCAGCATTCCACTCTCAGGCTTGTCTCTAGCAAGCCCAGCTTCATCCCCATCTCCCTTCCAATCTAGTTTAAAGCTCTTTCAATGAGCCCTTCTAATTCTTGTCCCAATATCCTTTTACCCCTTTGTGACAAATTTGCCTCATCTGTTGCCAGAACAACTGGTGTCTTATAGACAAATCTGTGGTCAAAGGACCCAAAGTTCTGCTGGTAATACCAGGTGCAAAGCCAGGAATTCATCTGGTGGTTCTTCCTACTTGTGCTCCTGATCCCTTAACCTGCCATCCCAAAGCCCTGAAGTGTCTCTTTGTTGCTCATGGACATCTTGATTTAAGTTAATCACTGCCTATTTGAAAAATTTTTAACAGATAGTAGTCCGAGGGCTGAACTAGAGTAGGAAGTTTTCTCTTTATGTCCTTAATCCTGGCCCCAGGGAGGCAGCAGACTTCCCTAAAAAGTGGGTTTGGTCTGCAGATAGGGCCTTCCACTCCCTTCAAAATCAAGTCCCCTATGACAAGAACATGTCTTCTTTTCTTTACTGAAGTTGTTTTGATATGCAGTGTTGTTTGACTTAGACTTGGTGACACTTCTAACCAAGGTGAACCTTCATCCTTGTTGTTATTTGATTCACCCTGCAGAGCACCATATTTATTTTTCAAGGGCATCCGGGGGGGGTGTGATGACTTCTGGGGTGACATGCCTGCTGCACCTGGCAGGAACTTGTTACCTCTGTTCCTCATTCTCTAAGTCATCAAATTCAGCAAGATGAAGAGAGGATAGGGAACACTTTGTGTCCTAAGCTCTCTCTGACTGTTGGGCCTGTTTCAAGGAAGGTAGGGTCTGACTCCACTCATCTATCTCCCTTTTACACTCTCTTATACTCCTTATTCTTTCCACTTTCTCCTTCAGCTCAGCCACCAGGCTGAGCAGATCATTCATCTGGTCACATCACAGACAGGTATTGTCTTTGACACCCTCTGTTTCAAGTGCCAGGCTCCAGCACTCCCTTCAGCCAGAGAGACCTGGATACCTGCATGTTTGTGTGGGAGTTCCGTTTTGGTCTACGCTTTTCTTCTGGCAACAGCTTTCAGCTGGGTTGCAACCATAGCCAGGTCCTCTACTGGGAGGGCAATGATGACTAGTTAGTTTCGCTGCTGGAGACAGAAGAGGGACCCATTACAGCAATTGAACATACCTCTTGCACTGGCAGACCTCTGAATGTTCTGCCACACAAGCTGTGGCTGGCTGGGACACTGACTGAGTGATGAGCATGTGCTGTTTGCCCACACCGTGCTCAGTGGGCAGCGACGAGTTGCTGAGGCTTATAGGGTGTGAGTGTGGTCACCATTGCTCTGGCAATGCCCACACCTTGTCTTCCTTGACTCGACTCTCTCCACTCGCCTGGTGTTTCCCTGTGAAAGGAAAACCTCAGGAAAACCCCTGAGACAAAAAACACTGAGATCTGCCACTCTGCTTCTGGACGGACTGAGCCTGAAGCAGGTGATCTCACCAAGACAATTAATGATACAGTTAAGAATATCTATTTATATATGTAACTTTTCCATGACGAAGTAAAAATGGCGTTAAAGTATTTTCTATGCTTTAAACAATACACTAAAAGATGTGTTTATTGATTGACTGAAGATGATACGATTTAATGTCCAATACTACAAAGAAACTCAGAAAAAAACACTGTAATTGGCATGCTGTGATTTCTGGTAAGGTGTCTGATAATGATACAAAGGAGTAATCACAGTCCAAAGCAATAACTGTGGTAATAGTATGTTCAGATAGATGGACTGAAGGATTGTTAGAAACAAGTAATAGATTTCATACTATATGAAAGAGACCTCCTATAATTGATGAAATATTCAGTAAAGCTTCATCCTGAAAGGTACCAAGCACCCGCTGAGAGCAGGACTTTGCCTTCAGACTTTCATTGAAGCTAACAGAAAAGCTTTCTAAAGTCTTGGACATTCCTTTGAGGCACAACATTGTGATAAAGGGTTTTCCATAATGAAATGGCTGTTTAATTCTATAGAATGCAACTTATGACCTATTTTAGTTTCCATAATGAAACCATTGAATATTTTAAATAAAAAATATACAGTGTATTTTCCTATAAAGTAATTTCCCCTGTTGTTAAAGTTGATAAAGTTCCCTTTATGAGCCTTGTGTGCTGTTAACACAAGAGAAATGCTCCAGAAACATTAAACATTCAAACTCCTGTACCACTGTAATGCAATATATGTGTGTTCTTCAGAAGCAGAGTTCAGAGATGAAAAATAGGTACTCATTCCCTTGTAGGACTTCAACCTCTTTATCATCTATTAGAGTATCATCTGTTACTAAGAAAGTTGAAAAAAGAGAGATACAAAAAAAAAATAAAAATGCTCATGAATACTAGGAACCTATACCCTGATAGTGCCTCCTCATACCATGGACAAATACTTAGCTGGTAAGTGAACAAAAGCTCATTCATTGAATCTCATTCATAGTCTTTTAAGTTTTGTCTGTAAGATACCAAAATGGGGATCCTGAGGAAACAAAATAAGGTAACCTAGTATCATAGAATCATAGCATGTTAGTGGTTGGAAGGGACCTATAAATATCACTGAGTCCAGCCCCCTTTCCAAGCAGGATCACCCAGGGCTTACCATGCAGGAACATACCCAGGTGACTTTTGAAAGCATCCAGAGAAGGAGATTTCACAACCTCTTTGGGCAGACGGTTCCAGGGCTCCAACACTTTCACAGTAACAAAGTTATTCCTCATGTTGAGGTGGAACTTTCTGTGTTCCAGTATGTGATCATTATCTCTCATCCTCTCACAGAGCACCACTGAAAAAGACTGTCCCCTTCTATTTGACTACCACTCTTCTGATACTTGTAAAAATTAATAAGATCCCCTCTCAGTCTTCTCCAGACTAAACAGCCCCAGGTCTCTCAGCCTTTCCCTTAATCATCCTTGTAGCTCTCCATTGGACTTTCTCTAGTACTTCCCTGTCCCTTTTGAATTGGGGAGCCCAGAACTGGACACAATACTCCTCCAGATGTGGTCTCCCTAGGGCAGAGTAGAAGGGGAGAACAACTTTCCCTGACCTAACCTAACCTAACCTTTCTCAGTCTTGTTTGTACGATAATACACCACTTGTATTTCAGTGCAGCCTAGTATACTGACCACATAGATACAAGTTTCAATTCTAGGGGCCAGTGAACACTAATTTTTTCTTTGTTATGGAAATAAAGTGCTCAACAACTTTTTGCTTAGCTACTGTTCAATATAAGCCAAGATTTTAATTTAGTCTTCAAGATTTGTTACCTGCAGCTTGTGAACTAATATACTACTTTGACGACAGTATAGTGGACAAAAACATATAAAGACATGTATTTGTATCTTCACAACAGTTTGTTGGGTGAACCCTGGGGAAAGGGAAAAGGTTACTGGAGAACAGTATGTAGATGGACTATTTTCTTACAAGTAAGGATTTCCTTACTTCAGCATCCAGCTCTCACTATCAGGACTGGCAAATAAAACATATTTCCCAAATACCCATAAAAGACAAATTTGTTAGCAGAATTCTAAAAAGTGAAAATGTCCTACAGTTTTAAAAGACCAGCAGCTGATACCATTAATTATATCTTTCTCCTTTCCTTTAAGTCTTCAAGATGAAAATATATGAATTTTCCCTCTTTTCTTTGATTTAGACACAGCTATGAGAGTCAATTTACCTGCCAGTTTCTATGAATTCTAAATAAACAGCAACTTACCTGTCATGCAATAAACTGAATCACACTCCCAAATATTTTTGTAGGAATGTCTATCTGGCTTTTTGATGGCTAAAAGTATGCTCTAGGTTAGGGATCTGTATTAGGGGTTCTTAAGCAGACACTCTGACAGTGTGGCATTGAAGAAACTGTATTTTCAGTAGGCAGGGAATTTAATGCTTGATTGGAGACTCTTTTGAAATGTGTTTCCAAGCACTGGTTAGATAAATCCAACAAATAACCACATCACTGCATGGAAATAAAAACTTATCTACTGACTCCCAAGCAATTTCTTTAACCTACTCTCAGGCCCAGTCAGCAAATATATTTTTGAAGAGTGTTAAGACATTGACTGGAAATAGTATCTACCAACAAGTATATATAAATTAAGTGAACCTGTTCACAATCATTTATATAAGCATATCAATTTTAAGAACACCATTGCCACCCTTTCTCTCCTTTTTTTCTCACATAGACACCAACCTAAAGTAAAAACTGTTTTAATATGTGTTAATAAGTCAATAAACTGAATGTTTTGGAAGAAAATGATATAGTAAGTTTTTTTATTTATATCTGTATATATTCTTGCACTGCTTGAATCACTTTTTGCAGTATATCTATTTTTATCTATTATGAACTTAGAAAGATGTGGTCAGACAAACACTTTGTCAGTATGGCACTGGTGAGACTATACTTTCAGTGGGCAAGGAACTGAATGTTTGGTAAGTCAGAATTAACCTGAAGTGTGCTCTATGACCATGTGGCACCATGATTTGGTTCTAAATTCCTGTTTACCACAGTCTCTTTCCCACATGTACACACTGTTTCTTTTCCGTGAAGATTTCTGTGAATAGGGTAGCATGTGGTAGGTATCCAGATCTTGCTACAAAGTGAGAATGTGTGCAAACTGAACCCAGAGAAATGGGGTTAGTAATGCTCCCAGTATTAACAGTGGACAGAGTCATAAAGAGCCTGGACAGTTGTTCAAGTTATACATAAAAGGTAGGGAATCCATGTCTGAACATAATCTCTGTGAATAAATCAATACCACATTTTATTTTTTGTTAGTTCAGTTTTTAAATTTTTATTTTCTTTTATCATGTTAGGCATCTGCAATAGCACAGAAAATATTATTCATGTACAGTATACACATATTCACACAAGTCTTGACTTTGAAGCCTACCAGCTTTTCCTGGATAAACATCCTTTCAGTGATATTAGAATTATAGAATCGTTTCAGTTGGAAAAGACCTTCAAGATCATTGAGTCCAACCATTAACTTAACACTGCCAATCCTATCACTGACAAATGTCTCTAAGCACCTCATCTCTATGTCTTTTAAATACCTCCAGGGATGGTCACTCAACCGACTTCTTGGGCAGCCTGTTCCACTGCTTAACAACCTTTTCAGTGAAAAAGCTTTTCCTAATGTCCAGCCTAAACCTCCCATGGTACAACTTGATGCCATTTCCTCTTGTCTTCTCACTTGTTACTCTGGAGAAGAAAACAACCTCCACCTCTTTACAACCTCCTTTCAGGTAGTTGTAAAGAGTGACGAGGTCTCCCCTGACCCTTCTTTTCTCCAGGCTAAACAACATCAGTTCCCACAGCTACTCTTCATAAGACTTGTTCTCCAGATCCTTCATCAGCTTCATTGCCCTTCTTTGGACATGCTCAAGCACCATAATGTCTTTATTGTAGTGAGGGCCCCAAACCTGAACACAGTACTTGAGGTACGGCCTCATCAGTGCCGAGTACATAATCACTTCCCTAGTCCCTGTGGCCACACTATTTCTGATACAAGTCAGGATACTGTCCTGGTTTGAGTGAGAACAGAACTAATTCTGTTCAGTGATTTTACTTTTCATCTCAGTTCTTCTAACTAACTGTACTGTCTGAAGTTAGCAGCCTGTTTTCACATGCAGTGTCTGCTTCTAGCAGTGATAACACCAAATGTTTAGAGTTAGTACCAAGGATTGGTGTGCAGACCAAGGTCACTGCTGGATCTTGTATGCCACATAGAGGGGTGCAGGAAGTGAGAGG
>WTSP01014738.1:7879-19689 GCA_025331215.1 Actenoides lindsayi | reverse complement strand
AAAAAAAAAAAAATCTAATTTTTCTTATTTTAACTCAGTTTTTTCTTTTAAAATTAAAGCTAGAATTTTGGGGTTTTTTTTTTTTTTTTTTTTTTTTCCCCTGATAACTTGGTGTGACTTCTGAAAACTGAAGTGAGAAGGCTGCTCTGAAAATCTGCAAATTAAAGTGAAGTTAGGAGAACATTTTCATTTGAAAAAAGACTTAGAATGAAAAGGCTGGGAAGAGTTAATAGGGATTTTTTTTTCAATTTGTGTGAAAACAGGAAGAGAAAGGTCAATAATACGTGGGGGAAGGAGAAACTGTGCTCTGAAGAGTGATGATCTTCTGGGACAGTTCATTGGGAGAGGCTTGGGGTTGTCTGAAGGATACTGTTGCACACAGCTGCCTACTTTAGTCATATGTAAAGCCAATACTGGGATTTCTAACTATTACAGAAATACAACCTAGAAATAATAAATTCTAAATTATTTACATAAAAAGTGGTTATTCTTTTTTTTATTTATGAACATTGAAGGTTTGTGTAACATATCTCTCTAGTAAGCTATGTAATGCACAAGAAAAATTTTCACATTATTGTTTCATGATGCAGTGAAGCATTAACAAGGATCTAGTACATCAGATTTCCTGAGAGGATTGTGTACAGCTTGATATAATTTGTGAAAAACATATTTAAAAGCTTGATTGAATTTGCTTACAAAATATTGTTCAAAATAAAAGGCACATGCTGTTATTCTGAATTTTCACTTAGATGGTGTTTTGATACATTTTAATCCATTAGAAACAGGATGAATTATGTCAGTCTGCTAAAAAATCCTGTAAAATAGGTGAATATTTCATCTAGTTTCTGTATTTCATGATGCTTAAGTGTGACTTCTTCATTTTCATCTGTCTGCAGAACAACAGAACATCACCCTGTACTATCACAATGGAGTGAGCTAAATGGAGTAAATGACAGCTTCCCAGTCTCTCTTACTAAATAATGTAGCTCAGTGTGCCAGGGCCATTCATCTTTCCTTATCCTTTTGCCTTCACTTCTCATCTGGATTTGTGATGTTTCCTTTATGCTGGAGAACTCAGAAAAAAAAAAGAACTCAAAGAGCATGATGCAAAGGGGTAAATTATTTCTTAATCCTGTAGTTTTTATCTTGTTTAAAAATAGTATTTTCTGTCTTTCAACTTTGTTTTTGAAGAGCAATGAGTAAAGTATTGTTATAAACCAAAATTAGGATTCAAATAAATACAAGAAATATTTATCACAGTCTGATACTCTAATTTTGCATAGTAGATATTTTAATATTCACACATAATTTTCCATCTATAAGGTGGAAAGTGTAATACTGTAATGTATCTAAAATTACATAACTCGAAAGTGACCATCTGTGTTTTGTAGATGAGGATTTCTCTTCTCCATAAGTATCCCCATCACACTATTATTCAAGTTGCAATCTATGCAATCACAATATGAATATCACAAACTTTTATCTTTTATCCTTCTTCAAAAGAATTTTCATCACTACTATTAGAATCCATTTGTACTGCCTTTTCTAAACTTAACAAGTATGTTACATCAGGTGTGGATGAAAAAACTCATCACATCATTTACTTCAATAATTCCTATATATTTATTTTGTGTACTTCAGTCATGAGAAGAACTTTCTATACTTTCTAATCTTGTTCTGGTCTTAACATGGATTTGAATTTTGTAATGTATTTTTTAAAATAAATTAATTTTTTTTTTCCTTGTATGTCTTTTATGAAGAAGCTCCACTGGTACTTTCCACTGAGTGACAAGCCAGAAAACATCTCCCAGGACAAAACTCAACAAAGATAACAATATTTAGTAAGAAGACTAAGAATTGTTTCCTTTTTTGCAAAGAATACAAAGAAGTCAAGTTTTTTAAACTGAATCTCTCCAGACATTTCATTTTAGGTGTTTTTGAGCTTTTTTTAGGTTTTATTGAAGTCATAAAAAGTAATTAGGTTTGTTGGAAAAAGAAAGAAAAGAAACTGTAAATAATGTTCTGAAGTACAGATGACTATAAAATTACCTTGAAGTTACTTAAAGGAAAAAAATGTTTTCTGAAAACTCATTTTTTTCCAAGGAGTTATTTTTAGATACACATTTCAATGCTCGAAGATAGGACTAAAAGCTGATTCAGTGTTCCCAGATATTATCAAAAGTATAGTTAATGTCCTATAACTGTGATGATTTTAAGACAAAAAATAGATGATCAGAAATGATATACACATTTAACCTTCAGCATTTAACAAATAAGACACACTTCCCAATGAATTGTGAATAAAATATGTTAACAAATGAACTACTTACCATCCACCCCAACATCCTCTGAAATATTTTAACCCCAGGCATGATTATCACATCACAATCCTAAGAAGTGAGTAGATCAGAGTGATTGATTTCTGTGTGTGTTTTCTAGAGAGGAGAGAGGAGATAAACAAAACTAACCATACACTAGAATACAACTACATCAACACTATGGGAAAAGCTTTTAATGCATAAGAAAAAGTGTATCAGTTAAACCCCCATAACAAGACAAACACTCTAGGTTAGTTTGGAGACCTTCAGAGAGACTGCAATACTACATTCTCCATAAATATAACTTATTTCAAGAATCCGACTTCTGGCCTATTACAAGATATTATTTCCTGTGAGAATGGAAACTGCTGAATAACTATGTTCATACATACTATATATCTAGAGTCTTAACTACAAGCACAGTGGATGAAAAAGAAGGGAGCCAACGTGCAACAGGGTGACAGACTACCATTTTTAGTTGCAGACATGTAGGTATATGCAGACATATAGGTAGGACTGGTGATGTTTAATTTTGTCACTGGCATGGATAGAGGGATTGAGGGCACCCTCAGCTGGTTTGCCAATGACACCAAGCTGCGTGGTGCTGTCGACACGCTGGAGGGAAGGGTTGTCATCCAGACAGTCCTTGATAGGCTTGAGAGGTTGGCCTATATCAACCTCATGAAGTTCCACAAGGTCAAGTGCAAGGCCCACACCTGGCTCAGGGCAATCCCAAGCAGCAATGCAAGCTTAGGGGCGAGGTGACTGAAAGCAGTCCTGAGGAGAACATCTTGTGGGGGCTGCTTGACAAAAAGCTCAACATGAGCCAGCAATGTGTTAGTACAGCACAGAAAGCCAAACATGCCCTTCTACTCCAGTCTCATGATACCGTACACAGTACCTGGAGTACTGTGTCCAGTCCCCAACACAAGAAGTACATGAACCTTTAGAGCAAGTCCAGAGGAGGAACACAAAAATGATCCATAGGTTTGAACACCTCTCCTGTGAAGAAAAGCTGAGAGAGTTTGGGTTGTTCAACCTGAAGAAGAGAGGACTCTGGGCAGCCTTCCAGTATCTGAAAAGGGCCTATAAAAAAGCTGAAGGCTTTTTAGAAGGGTATGCATTGATGGGACAAGGGATAATTGCTTCAAACTAGAATAGGGTAGATTTAGACTAGAAATTAGGAAGACGTTCTTCACTCTTAGGGTGGTGAGACACTGAAACAGGCTGCCAAGAGAAGTTGAGGATGCTCCATCACTGGAAGTGTTCAAGACCAGGCTGGATGGGACTTTGGACCACTTGGTCTAGTGGGAGGTGTCCCTGACCATGGTAGTGGGGTTGAAACTAGATGATCTTTAAGGTGCCTTCCAATCCAAACCATTCTATGAGTCTATGACTATATATGTCCTTTCACCATGTTTTATTTCTTGGAGGAGTGTCATACTACTGTAAATTTATTCCCTGTCTCTGCTTTTATTTTTGGTTTTTTTGTTGTTTTTTTTTTTCACAGAGGGTTAAGCATGACTAAAAAGAAGAGTGAAACCTGGGTCCATGTAGAGGAGGTATTTGCCTGCTTTCCTCAA
Organism: Actenoides lindsayi; assembly: GCA_025331215.1. Taxonomy (NCBI): domain Eukaryota; kingdom Metazoa; phylum Chordata; class Aves; order Coraciiformes; family Alcedinidae; genus Actenoides; species Actenoides lindsayi. The sequence goes on along the minus strand of WTSP01014738.1, from coordinate 15,788 downwards.
AGCTAGAGGCCTTGCAATTCATTTCCCAGAGTTAATACTGCATGTCATTTTTTGTTCACAGGTTTTGGAGAAGCAGTCTATTACCATCTTAACATGGGAAGGAAGAAATTATGTTAACTCATTTGATAGATGACCTTGATTCACTTTTCACCTCGTTTATCCAAAACTCCTTTTAGAAAACAACTATTGTCTGATTTCTCATGAATAAGGACTCTAAAAAAAACCATGTAATATTCATATTCTTTATTTTTTTTCCCTGAGACAAAATAGAGGATTCTGTATTTATAAGGTGAAAGAAGGAGTGAAAAGTCAAGAAAATCTAAAGGGCGAACTTGGACATACCTTTAAGGTTTGAATTTTGAGACTGGAAATAAAAACAAATGGGACATTACAGTTTCCCTGTCATGAAGAACAGTGAGAAGATGGTCATGTGTCTGTTCTTTCCACCAAAACCATTTGTATTTGAGTTTGGATCCTCACTAGAATTGTTGTATTAAGATTAATGTTAACTGTCCCTTTAGAAACAGAAATACCTTCAAATTTACCAAGGAAAATGACAAAATTATGATGATGTGAATTCTTAAGGAGAAAAACTCTGGATGTTAAAACCTTTCTCTTTTTCCCTTTTTCTTTCACACGTAGTAGGATTCAAACATGAACAGTGCCTATGATTTGAAACATTAGCTATGAATTACAGAATAAGAGGTACAAGAAAATGAAAGTTGTAAGATTTCTTCACCTACCTGATTGATTTCCAAACTCATCTATTTGAAATGACAGTATATCTTTCTCAGATTTGGAGCTGTTCCATTTAGTTATTCAGTATTCCGGCATCAGGAAGCTGTTTTAGAAATTTTACAGATGAGCTATTATCCTCTCTGAACAACATGGATAAAATTCTCTTGCCCACTTCTTTTTTCTATGCTAGGATCAGTCCAAAGCTTCCTTTTACTCTGCAGGTGCTGTGAAATTAGTGAACGTAATTCTGAAACAGAACTAGGTAGCTTCCAAGAGCAGGTGTTATCACCATTTGTGCTACAAAGTGAACAGAACCAGTTAACATTTGGTGTCACTAATTGGAATAAAACTTAAAGAAAATACATGAACTCAACTGCTTTTTTATGTTTTGATTTTTTTTTGTATGTTTTTAATGTACAATTATTGTGGCTTGCTCTGCTACTATGTTTAGGAATTTAAATATTTCTTGTAGCTTTTATTATCATAAGAGCTACCAAAATACATCAGTAAAGCTGAAGAAAAACAGCTGCTTTATCATTTAATATAAACCTCTAGAATAAGATGGAAAAAGACTTAATTGTAAATGTCTTACTACACACACATAGAATGTAGAAAAATAGTTGGAATTAAACAGGTAATATAATAACTAACACAATTATGGTTTACTAAATTTTGGTTACACATAAGATTAGGTAATATCATTTTTGGTAATGATATTATTAATACAGGTCATTGAGGTCAATGCTTTTGACTACAAAGTACATGAAAAGATACATACAGCTTGCTTTAGGTCATTTACTGGGATGTTAGGCAACCATTCCCTTAATTATGGTGTAAATAATATGAATAGGAGGATACAGGATTCAATATAACATTATGTATTATCTATGTATTCAGAGTAACATTCCATACAATAAATCAGTGGAAATCAAACTATTCATATTACAAAATATTTTGAAGTATAAAAGAGCTACTTTCAAGACTTTTTATGTTTTCTATATTTTCTTTCACTCTTTCTCAATTTCTAGTACAGTTAATTATTTTTATTGTTACCATCATTATTCTCCCTCTCTTGCTATTGAAATCTTTTCTCCATGCTTCTTTCTTTGCTGTTTTTCCCTTACTGTGCTAGGCATTATGGCCTAGCAATATTACAGATATTATCAATGGTAGGTTAATTTTCTGCGACACTCATGTTGACAGATAGAGGCTATTGTGCTACACTAATAAGTAGGTGAAGAAGTTTTCAAATCTAGCAATAATTATGTAGCATCAAGTTATTAAGATACACATACAGCTAAGGACTTGCAATGATTTCATATGATTGCATCCTTGTAAGCACTGAGAAAACAATAAAGAAACAAGGTTCCCCACAATAAGACAGAAAGCACCCACATGGTAGTCACATATAAGGAGTACCTGGTACCCTAACTTCTCCCTTTGCATGAGCTCAGCAGACAGATATAAACAATTAAGCTACCTGTGACCAGGTGCCTTATGTGTAGCAGCTGATGGTGTTTCAGAGGGGAAGGTTGGTGAGAGAAATACAGCAGGGAGAAGTTTATGACAAAGTACAAGCAATGAATGTTCAGAAATGGCAAGGAAGTTTAATAGAGGGTTATTGAAGTGGGGAGTCAGTGAAGATGAGAGGCTTGGTCTGTTTTCTTCTTTGCTTGGCATTAAATGGGTAAATCTTATTTTAAGTGAGGGCAGCCACTGACTGTGCAAGCTCCTGGACTTCAGTGGTTCTTTTTGGGTAACTTTGTTGAAATCTCATAAGGACAAGAAGAGATATGCTATGTCGGGCTCCAATGAGGCATTCTGTAGATATTAATGTTATACTTTGATATTTCTTTGTTAGGAACATGCAGGTATACTCTGAAAGACAGTATGAGAGTCTTTTGGCATAGATGGAGCACATGTCTTGCCTGTAACAGAAATGAGTATTTTTGTCTTTGAAGAATAATGGCTGTAGCTCCGAAGACCTTTGGAGAATTCTTGAACACCCATTATCAGTGAAAGGGACAGCAATTAGCAACAGCTGTGCAAGAAACAGATTTACATCGAAATGTAAAAAACCAAACATCTCTCATGAAGACTATTAAAAAATGTGGCTCTGTTAGAGTAGGTGATGTATAGCCACAGGGAAAAATATTTTTTATATGTAAGAGTTATTTCTAAAATTTCTAAACAATGGACTTTGAACTTGGAAACTTTCAAATTCAGCAGTACAGATTCCCATGTTTACATATTTTGCTCCAAAAGCATAATATTTTTCCCCATCCAAGTTTGGAACAAACTGAGTTAATATTGACTGTTAAACTGGTGAGCAGATTTTCACTGTAGATCTACTCATCTCTGAGCGCTGGATTCCTGACTAAAGTTTCCTGGAAGGTGTTTTCATCTCTCTGCAATTCTGAGCAGGTATATTCTCAATATAGATACGGAAATGGTAGATCTCATATACTAAATTGGATAGTTCCCATGGTTAAAGCCATGTTGTGGGTTTAGCATGCCTCTTAAGCTGAAAGGTGTCCTAATCATTAATCTGTAGGTTCAGGTTGAATGAATGCTTTGTATAGTGCCATTGCACAGAAATTGCCCTTGATTAAGAATTGTGTGGTTTCTCCTTGACTTTCAACCCTGGTAATAAGGTAATTTTGGCAGGATGGAGAGTTCATTTGCTCTAGTGACTGCTCTCAGGATTGTTTATGTTCTAATTTAAACTCTTGTTATACTAATTCATTAGCAAACAAGCTTAAAAATAGTTTTGGGAGCAAATAATTCAAAACTTCCTTGCTACCAGTTAAGTACCTGAGCTACTCAGCTGCTTCTTCTGTGTGATCTTGCTGTATCTCTCTCTGGTCCTAAATACCTTCAGTCAACTATTGTTTAATGGCTCTCCCGTTTGTCGTGATGATGAGGGAATGAGATAGGGTTACATTTTTCTGCTGACAGGTATAACTTTATTATTTTTGTTAGTTTCTACCAACCACTCATTTTTTGTGTATGATATGTTATCCTGTCCAAAGTACATTTGACATAATTTAAAATCAATGATCTTTCCATTTTGACAGATATATACAATCTAATGTAGGTAATAGGTAAGAAATATAAGAATACACTGTACAGCTCTAGATAGGATGGAAAAACAGTATGCATTTTATATGTTGAGCTCTATAAAACTGTTTAAATGATACTCCACAAAGCTAGTCACCCTAGCTTCATTAGTATACCGTTGAGAGGTATTAACAGGGGAAAAGTAGAACACACTCCAGAGGAACAAGTCTCCATATACAACCATTCCTGCCATTTGTTCTGTGCTGTGTTACACTTCAAATTTCATGGCAGAAGGCTGTCCGTGTCCTTTACCACTGTGTCTCTCTTGTGATTGTTTATTTGGATTTTTTTCTTCTTTTATGCAATACAAAACATGAAGGAAGAGAAGTGCGTGTATTTGGATGACAGTTCACATAAAAACCAAAATGTAAAAATAGTACTTCTGGGAGAAAGCTTCCCTGAACAGACTGCTTTACCTCTCATAGTTTCCGTAGTACTGACATTCACTGTGATATTTTCTGTCATTTTCACAGTCAGCAGTGACTTGAAATTGATGGGAAACATAACTGTCAGTGATGCAGATTTCTCTTTGCTTTTGTGTGTGTGTGCATCTGGGTTTTGTAATTTTTCTCCCCTGATGGAACTTTTCTCTACAGAAAACAGAGGTGAATGTTATTTTACACCTGATGAACCTTATTCAAGTTTATTCAGATATGAAGTCCTCATTTATGTAGGGTAAAAATTTTTAGAGATTGTTTAAAATTTATTAGATAAGGGTGATAAGGGTGTGTTATTAATTATGGGATGTGCATATCAGAGTACTGAAAACATCCTATCTTTAATCCTATTATTATGTGAAATTGATTTTCTTGCACAATCTTAACCCCAAAATTTTAATTTTTGACTTGATACTTATTCTTAGAAAAATATTATTTTTTTATTACGCTCATTTTTAATAAAAACAGGGGGAGGTGATGTTTCCCCAATTTTCATATTTTTCATCTTATTTGTTTGAGATGCTCCAATTTAGTATGAGAGAGATTTTAAACCATAGTTGAGCTTGTAAGTAAGCTCATGTGGAAGTCATCATCCTTTTACCTTCTTTAAGACAGAAAAAGACTTTCAGAAATAGACTCTTTATAGCCTTTAAAAGCAACAGGGCAACTCAATTAGCACAACAAAAGTGAAGATACTTTAATTAGAAACCTACTGTCTAGTATTACTATAGCAGTGGGGTGGGGGGCAGAGCAGCAATTATACCATTTTTCTTCATTTTTTAGTGTAGTTCACACTATGAAATAACACCCTCCTCATAAAGGATGCACATACTAAACACAAGAAAAAAGGTTATACTGTAATGTCTTTGTGAATAACGGGTTTATTTATAAATTGATATTAAAAAATTGAATAAGAGAGAATTTATCTTTCTTGTGTGTTTTGATTTTTTACTTAAAAGCACATTTCAAAAGATTAATCCTATATAATAAAGAAAGCTTGAATTGTAACAGAACTTGCTTCGTCCTAAGCTAAGATAGCATCTAGATATTTTTAAGACCTTGTTGTACTTCAGTGAGGCATGGGCTTTGGCTTGAGAAGAGTTATAAAATACAAAACTCCTTAATTGATCCTGAAGGTGTTGCAATTTCTTGAGCAAATCTTGCTCAGTGTACAGGTTCATATACCAGCTAAAGGAAGGGCTGTTTCCCTCCAAAGGCAGCTGTGTTTTCTCTAAATAAATTCTATTTTCTTCTAAACTTTTGAGTTTGGAGCTGTCAAGTACCCAGTGAAAATATTTTTCCAAGAATGTCTGAGGTAGTACATGTATTTTAAATCAGGACATCTTCACTACTTGTGCCTAGAAAGAAACACATAGGACAATTGAAAAGACTAATTTATTCTCACAGCAACTATAATAAACTGAATAGGTAAGGAGTGAACTAAGTACTTTCAAATAGTCAATGTCTTTCATCATTTATATACAGTTTTTCTTATGTACTATGTTTAAGCCTTAATTTTCTCCCTTCACTTCTCTCTTATTAGATAAGAGAGTTAGTTATATTTTGTATTATGACTCTCTGTGAACTTGATGGTTCCAGCTGAGGGACCAGAAATAGCTGTTTCCTTTGAATGTTTTTGCATCTTCAGCTGCACCCGTCCAAATATTCCAAATATGCTCTAACAAGATTTGGAGGAGATTTATAAACCAGTTAGTTTTCTCTGAAGCTATTGTTTTAGAACTTTGTTCCATTTTCAGTTATACCTACATTTAAATCATGAAGAGTTGATTTGTGCAGTAAGTTGCTAACTGGAATGGAAGAATTTCTCATCTGGGTGTGAAGCCAAAAGACAGTTAATGCAGATTTGTGCCTTTAACTGGTCTTGGCCTAAGTGAGAAAGTACTGAAAGAAGGGCTAACATGCATTATGCATTCAATTACTAATGCTTAAATAGCTTTACTGGCTTGAAAATTGCCTGAAAGTTAACAGTTTTAGAAAGAAAAAATAACAAAAATAATTTTGGATAAGGCAAAAAAAGATTGCTTACTTCAGTAGCTATCTTGTGATACAGTGCAAAGAATCTATACATGTATGCTCTAATCTCAAGTTGGATGATTTGTAGAAACAATTTTTTATTAAAATGCAGAAAGAATTAAGTCAGAGCAAGACTCTAGCACTAGGTTCTTGCTATGTCCTCCAATAAACTGACAAATGAGATAGATGACTTTAAGTACAGTAGAGACCTATGAGGAAATGGAATCGTGTTTCTTATTTATATGTGAACTTTTTTTGCTGTTATGCTACACTGCACATGATATTCCTAGTTTAGAGCTCAGTTAATGTATGTCTGTGATAAAGAAAACTTGCAGGGGTTTAAATACATCTAGAAAATGATCATATCAGGATAATTGTTAGTGGGTGTGCTGCTGGAGAAAGTGATTGTATGGAAAGTAGAAGATTGTGATGTTAACTACTCCACTTGTTCATAAACTGGATATTAACTCTCACCTGTTTCAGCAAACACACAGACAAAACAACAGCATAGAGTGTGGGCAAGTAATGAAAAAAAAGAATCACAGAATCACAGAGTGGTAGGGGCTGGAAGGGACTTCTGAACATCATCTAGTCCAACTCCCCTGCCAGAGTAGGATTGCCTAGAGTATATCACGCCGGAACAAGTCCAGGTGGCTTTTGAAAGTCTCCAGAGATAAAGATTCCACCACCCCTCTGGGTAGCCTATTTCAGTGCTCTGTTACCTCACAGTGAAGAGGTATTTCCTCATGTTGAAGTTGAACCTCCTGTTTTCCAGTTTATGGCCATTGGCCCTAGTCCTGTCACTAGACACCACTGAGAAGAGCCTGGCTTCATCTCCCTGACACCCACCCTTTAAATATTTTTAAGAAATTATAAGATCCCCCCTCAGTCTCCTTTTCTCCAAGATAAACAGACCCAGCTTTCTCAGACTTTCCTTTAGTGGCCCTGCACTGGACCATCTCCAGTAGTTCCAGTAGTTCCTTGTCCTTCTTGAAACCCAGAACTGGATACAGTACTCAAGGTGAGGCTTCAGCAGCACAGAGTAGAAAGGGAGAAGAACCTCCCTCGACCTGCTGGCCACATTTTTCCTATTGCATCCCAGGATGCCATTGGCCGTCTTGGCTGTGAGTGCATACTGTTGCCTCATGGTCATCCTGCTGTCCACTAGGACTTCTAGGTCTTATTCCCCAGAGGTGCCCTCCAACAGATCAGCCCCCACCCTGTACTGATACATGGGGCACTTTACACTTGCCCTTAATGGATTTTAATTGGGTTTCTCCCCACCCAGCTCTCCAGCTGTCTAGATCACGCTGGAGGGCAGCACAGACTTCAGAAAAATTGGAGAAGAGAAAGGAAGTGGTTTTAAAAAAAAAAGTTTCTGCTGTTAGTTTAATAGTTTGAAGTTAATTTTTTTTAATAACCAATGAAAAAATGTTTATGAGATTAATGCCATAATGGTGAGAAGTTGATCTCATGTGCAGTTCCTCCTGCTTTGTCCTTAGTTATTGTCACGGTTTAGGGTCAGGGCAGCCCCTTAGACCGATAACAGACGCTCTCTGTTAACCCCCCTCCCTCCCCAA
>WTSP01014737.1:79287-130162 GCA_025331215.1 Actenoides lindsayi | reverse complement strand
GATCCGACAGGAGAGAGAGCCGCCTCTTGTTGCGGCTCCCTGTCTCTCCCCTCCAGCTCTTGCTAAGCACTAAGTCATTCTCACTGACCCATCCTCTCCAGCTGAAGACAGAGATTGGAGATTCCCAGATACCCCCATGCATTGTGGTGTGAACATGCCCAGTGGGTCAGTCTCAGGTATGAGCTATAAATACATCTAACCTGTAAAAAGCGTTGGGGCTGAACAGTCAGTGTTTGACAAAAACGAGAAACAAGCGGGTTATTAAAAGTGCGTAACATGGTTTGACTGCACATGTTGTTTTTTGGAGGAGTTATAACTGGCTGGGAGCGAGACTTGATTTTCATCTTGGGCATGTCAACATAAACTCCTGCACGTTCCAAATCAAAATTGCGAGATCGAGGAGTGGGGATGGGGGGGGAAATACAGACTTTTCTGATGATGATGCTTTTTGCATAAATCAGCATTTTATTTTCTTATAGAGTACTGTATTTGATTCTTACTACTATTGAAAAGGAAAAGGATGTACCCCCTTTTATACAGACATGGAAAAAACAGAACCTGTAGCTGCTTGATTTTCATTTTTGTTTGTGTTTTTTTTAAACTTTATATTACAATTTGGGAAGGAATATAGAAAGCATGTAAAGTAAATGTGATACAGCAAAAGCCAGCTCTTGCTTTTACGCCATCAAAAATACCATGTAGATAAAGTGAAAAGGAACGTGTATTTTTGTAAGATTAAGTTGACGTTTAGTAAGACTCAAGAAATGATTTTACGTCTCTTGCCAGCATGCAAGCAAGCATTAAAACAATGTTGATATAAAGACTTTTAAATAAACTGTACCCAAGCTTCATTTACAGATGTCATCAAATAAGTGTTTGCTGTTGGATCTCTTGATACTCTTGCTGGCTGTTACATGAAAATAACATGTTGGATTACAGATGCATTTTTGGTTGCAGTATGATTTTTTTTTTATGGTGCATTCCTTGAGTCTTAGCTTTTTTTGCCAGTCATATTATTTTGCTTTTTTCTTTATTCATAGTGAAATAAATAAAGTAAAGCTATGGCCCTGTTTTTAATCCTTTGTATTGATTCCTAATTAAATGTCCTTTAGATTTTTAGTAGCCAAGGTTCTTCTGAAGTGACAGTTTATGCATCTTATTGGAATATTCACTGTAACCATTAACCAGAATCTGCTTTTCTGAGGCCTGATACCAGTAGTGTTACAGTGAATCCAGGCTCAACCTATGGCAAGTAACTAATCGGATATACATTGCACAATTAGATTGTTCCTTTCATGTACTTCTGTAATAATAATTTTCATTGTGGTAATTAAGCTTTCTATTACTTGTAATTATTGGACAAGTTTAATTATGATGTATGCTGCTTGAAACATTTAACATTAATGTTTATGCATCGTATGTACATTAGTAGGGCCCATATAAAGCTTTGTACAGTGGGCTAAAGGCTGTTTCGTAGAGGTCCAGTAGATGGCAATAGAGGTTGGATGTTGAGAGTTTTCATCTTTGCCCAGTTTTCGATTGAGTTCTTGGCAAGGTTCTTCCTGTTGGAAACTTTTAGCCAGCGTGAAGCACTTTTCATGGGATGGCTGATGACTGCTGTAAATCTGCTGTTGTCCCTTGCTGATGACTTACTTTGAGACAGTGATGACATGGCCTGTAGCATAAATTCTGTTAATATTATTAACAGAAATATTAACTATTCATGTTAATATTTTTATTACCCTAACTGTTGCCCTTTTAACCTGGAAGAGGAAATTGCTTTTGCTGCTATTCCTAAAATTCATCTGCACTGTTGGCTTGATTCCTTGTTTTGCATGGGACTCAATGATGTGTTAAAACTTCTGTCTTATTGACAAGGTTGTGATCTGTGTGGTGTTATGAAAAATATAATGTGCCTGGAAATAATGGTGCTTGCTATTGCACAGTGGATCCTTAAGGTTGTCGCAGTCCTTGTGGATTATGACTTTAAAATGTAGGGAGACTTAGCTTGTTTCAAGCTATTACTTCTGGGTTTTTTTTATAGTTTAAAGGTTAGTTTTATTTTACTTAAGTTAATTTTTTCTATTTATTATTTAGTACTGCAAGGTCTTTCTTCTTTCTCATCTTCCTAGTCTTTTCATATGTTCCACATGAAGAATACTATTGAAAATTGTTTTGTTTCTTTGTGCTGTGAATATGACTTCATTGTTCTCTGATCTTAAGCTTTTTCTTTTAAATGGAGTCCTTTGTACCAAGGGATTCCTTACCTACTACATGTTCAACTTCCTAGTCCTTTTCCTAAGGAAAATTTAGTTTTTCTTTGCTGGCTATTGATATTTATTTTGCAGCTATTTTAAATGATCTCCCCACCAGATAGGTTTTTTTGTTATTGTTGTTTTTTAATCTGAAGGAATTTTAACATTTTAATTTGTAAATTGAGCTTGACTTTTAGTGTCCCAATCTTTTTTATTTTAGAGATAATATATTGTTTTCTCCCTTTGATATAACTTTAATCCCTTCTCCATTGCCCAAGTAGACTTCAAGTATGACCTAGAAATGAAAAGTGAGATTGTTCTGTGCAGTTCTGTTTCTGTACTTTAGTTCGACAGCTCATTCATCTACACTGTATTTATGCAAGAGGGTGCAGACACCAAAACCTGATTTATTCCTTCAACAGACACTTTTTTTTTTTTCAGGTACTATGTAAGTGACTTCATCAGTTCAGAGATTTACTCTTTCCTTTTTAAACTTCAGGAGCAATTATGAACAACTACTTGTGTGTTTGGTTGGTTGGGTTTTTTTGTTTGTTTGTTTTCTTTTTTGTTTGTTTGGTTTCCTTTTTCACTCTACAGTATTCATAGATACACAGAATATTTCTTCAAAGATTTCTTTTTTAAACAATTACTATTTAAACTTAAATGAAGTATTGCATTTTTGAGTTTTCAGATTGAGATACTACAGTATAATTCCTGGTGGTTTTTCTGTAGTGTTTAAGCACGTGTTCTCTTACCATATGAAAAAATTTCATATTCAATCTGAAAAGTTTCCACAGACAGGTGACTTCTGCGTATCTCCACTGGTGGTGAACTCAGAGCTAATGTAGCAGTGAACAAGCAGCAGGCTACAGGCAGAGGAAATAGTTCTGTGTACTTAAAGCTTTTTTAATGCTCCATGTCCTTCAGTCTTGCTTTAGTTAGTAGAAGAATTAAAAGTGTGGAAGTGGCCAGTGTGAATAGATTTAGATATCTGTGTTTGTGAGGTTTGTCAATTAAGAAGCTATTTACCTTGAGATAGTAATAATTAAAGTTGTGTGAGTGCTAATTTTCAGCTACTAAATTCAAAAATTGAAATCCTTTTATTTTGGTTCACCTGAGTATTTACTGTCTTGTATGTTTTCTCCCTATCTGGAGGACAGACTTTCAGACTAAAGAAAAGCTTCGTGCCTGAAGAAGTACTGCACTTCTTAATTTGAAAGCAGTACCTTTGACAAGCTCTGTGCATGACGTGTAAAATCTGTAAATCTTTAAAGTTTGCTGCTGACAAAATGGCTGCAGCTGACAAGAAACCAGGAGGCCAGTGCTTGGAATGATAGCTTAACTGCTCAGCCATCTGGCATAGTTAATGAAATAGTTGGAAGGAAATCATAAGATTACTTTCGTTAGGTCTAAGATGTGCCTGTGCCACCTCACCGATGTCCTTTATGTCACTGTCCATTTGGAGTTGTGGAAGGAATAGTACCACTACTCCTTTGGTACATTTATATGCCTTCATTGCTTTGCAACTTGGGACTTTCTGAACAAGAGACATAGTCTTGGTGTTCAACATCTTTTGAATTTCTTGCAGTGAATTGATCCAATTTCTTTCATAAATCTATGTGTATCTGTTGTATCACAGAGCAGTTCCAGGACTTAAGTATCTGTTTTGTGAAAAAAGATCAAATTAATTTTTTAGCTTTTTCTTTTTAAGCTTCATGTCCTGCCTCTGGTTTCGTGCAGTAGCAAATCATATGGGTGATTGTTCCTCTTCACTTTTTTTTCCTACCTTTTGTATCCCCTCTTAAACATTTGTATTATAATGTAGTGCATTGAGTCTGAAAAGGATGAAATGTCCTAAAGGCAGTGATTGAGGATTTAAGGACCAGCATAGCTCTACAGCAAGACTGTTGATGTCAATGTGAACATGCATGAGTAAGGAGAATGTGGAGCAAAAGTGGATGTCAAAAGTTATCCTGTGATTGTAAAATATATAGAGAGTATTTGCTTTCATGCTAAAAAATCTTAGACTAAAATTTTATTTCAGAACTATGCTTCAAGCAATTTTTTGGAAGAGTTCTTTAGTGTGTGAATGTTTTTGTGATTTTTTCCCACTAGAAAACTTCTGGCATATGGACACCACTAGTCACTACTTACTACACTGTAATAGAATTGGATTACAGTGGCAGGGATCTTGACAGTAGGTTGTGTTCTTCCTTGTTGAATGATTTGTTTTGCCTCTTCAACTCTTAACCTAATTAATTTTGTGCCATCTCAGGGCCTGTAGGTAAGAGGGAGCAGGTGAAACTATGGTAAATAGAGTGCTTTCAGGTCAGACACTTCAGGTTTCAGAATATCAGTGTCTCTTGATTAGATATACTGTATTTAAAAAACCCAAACAGACAGAAGGACAGCCTTGGATCTGAGATTGGCCATGGGATCATCTTACCTTAATTGCTGTGAAATTATTTTTACTACCATACTCTTTTTACTGGCCTGCATCTTCATGTAGGCAGTTCTGAGGATTGTCACTGGATTAGATGGTAGGTCATTCATTCACTCCTGCGAGGAATATTAGATACTTGTATCAGAAGGCTCAGCCATTTCTTGAAAGAATAACTGCAGTTCAAGTTGATGCTCTGTGGTGCTTCACGATTCACATTTTGAAAAGCTCGTTTTATGCTTTGCTGCAGAATCTTTATGTTTGGAATATGGAAAGGTACAGTGTGACTTCCATGTTCAAAATTGTTTTCTGTTTCAGAAGTATCGTCCTGAATTTTTTTAGAGAGTACCTATGGTCACAGGAGACATTCAAAAACCACTCGGACATGTTCCTGTGCAACCTGATCTAGGCAGACCTGCTTTAGCAGGGTATTTGGACTAGATGATCCCCAGAGATACCTTCCAACCCCTACTATTCTGTGAGCATTAGAAGAAAAATAAGCAGATCTTCATTTGTTTGGCGCTCTCTCCAGGCATGCTGAGAACATCTGTGGAAACGGGATACAGTCAGCTCAATACCATTTGCAGAGTTCTTGTTGGCAGATGTAGGAAAGTAAATTACAGTGGCAGCCTAGTGCTAACAAGAAGCAATACAAACAGGAAATTGTCTGTGTGTGTGTATACACACACTTCATCGCTACAGTTCCTTCATGGAGTGATATCCCCAGAGAGTGACTATGTTTCATTCAACAGGAGAATTTCTTATGACTTCAGGTGAACTTACTGTACTGTTATCTTCTGGAAAATCAATGGTTTACACTTGGAGATTTTGGAATACATAAATTACTCTTTTATCAGAGTGGACAAGTCTTTGTGTGGTTTTGTTTTTATCCTTCCTGTGTCACTCTGTTTTCCTTCTCTGAGTTACCCTGTCTGTGGGGCTTTACTTGCCAGGTTTTCTTTGTGTTATCCAGAAGTTAGTGTTGGTTGGTACTGGGAAGTGGTTTTGGTCACTAGAATGTCGGTGAAGTGCAACCTGTGTATGTAACAGGAAGATGGTGAATTATACTCATTTTGCAGATCTGTGATGCTGTTTTAGTGCTTTGAATTTGAGTGGTTATTTCACTAGAACTTTTACACAAGACTTCCAGTGTTGGGGAAGAAGTTGATTCTTTTACCAGACTTTGCTACAAGATATAAAAATGTCATGATATGACATCAGTTCAGCTGTGAAATAGCAACATCTTAGTGTAGTTAGTGAACTGCAAGTCAGCGCTGCTTTGAGTGGATTTCTTTTTGAGCTAGATGTGAGAGAATTTTTTTTATTATTTTATTTTTTTTCCCCTCCGATTGTAGCTTGTATACAGAGTCTGCACAGCAGTGTGAGAGCTCATAACCTTGACCCAGGGTCTCTGTCAGTGTGAGTGAAGGTTTCCTGAGGTGTTGGATAGAGAAAGCAGATGCCTGTAATCTGTGTGTTATGTTAAAGGGTGGGAAGCGGTCTTAACCCTCTACTAACTTCTGACATATCCTACATCAGGCTTCTCCATTTAATTCTCTTAATTTAACTTGCGTCTGAATTCCATCTGATGGAGCAATAATTCCAAGTTATCTACTACTGGAAAAAGATAAGAAGTTGATTTCAGTTAAGAGGTGTTCAGATGGCAACAGACACGTGGCTTCCCCAAGCACAGTGTCGAAATTGGTGTGCAACTGTCAGTTTTGTATTTTGTTTGCAAGCACTGTGGCAAAGAGTAAACCTTTTACTTAAGAATTTAAACTAGATTACTTAGTAAGACTTCTTGCTTGCTTTCTTTATAAACATTTTTCTGCTCTTTTTTTAGACATGGACCGTGATTATGGGCATGGAGGCTATGGTGGCCCACGATCCATGGACTCTTACCTTAACCAATCCTATGGGATGGAGAGTCATGGAGGTGGAGGCGGAGGAGGTGGTGGTGGTGGTAACAGGTAAAATAATCCTTCAGTTCTCCCAAGAATTGATCAAATCCAATTTAAGTTTAAATCATACTGTCTTCTAACTTAAGTGTTCCTGAGGCATGTTGTTATGATTTTGTATGAACACTTTCATTCTGAATCTTCCTGTTCGAGAAATACTGGAAAACACTAAACTGTAAGAGCTGGATTCTTGTAAGAATGAGCATTTTTGTGGAAAAGTTTGACAGAGAAACAATGTGTCTTTGAATGAAAATGGCAAAAGTTTTATTTTTCAGTAATGGCTAGCAATTTGTAGCTGATTGGCCTGAAGTACCATTCTGACATAGCAGACTAGACCTAACTGGTTTGGTGCCTTAGACTGAATCTATCAACATTCCGTTTTCAAGGAACATTTAGGGTATGTGTTCTTTGGTTTGAATGTGCAGTGCTCAAATGATCTTGGTATTGAATCTTAAAGTCATGTCCAGATTATTTCATTGGCAGGTACTGATTATATTCAAAACTGTGTGCATGTTCTGGGCTGCTTTGTAAGATGGATTGGTCTAAAACCAAAAATTCTGATGCAGTGGTCTTAAAGTTGTGTACTTAATGCTAGGATACTATTACTGTTGCTCTTTCGGATAAAAACAGTAGGGAGCAGCTGATTTGATTTAGGTCTTAATATCGTATTCAAAGAAGCATGCTTTCAGAGTAGTGATTCTATCTTGGAGGAAATAAAATGTGAAGAAAACTTAGATAATCTGATGGTTTTCTTGTGTGCGCCCTTGAATTCTTGTCTGGCTGTAGTCACTGTGGTGCCACTGGGCAAGGACAGTACTAAGTAGGGAGGCTGGAGAAGTGTTGTGTTTTGCTGCACGGTTCTGTTAAAACATTTTAGTTAAATATAATTTGCTTAATGATGAACATTAAGATTGACTTAAAAGTTTGAGCAGAGATTCAGGAATGAGCTGTACCTACCATCTAGTAATCTGCATATGATTGAGGTTGAATGACTACTTGAACACCAAATGTCTCTTGCCATGTAACGTTAATGTTGTGCATGGGCTCTTTCTGTAGATAGTGTCATTTTCTGTGTAGCTTTGGGTCTTCTGAGACTAATGTATTTTAAAATGAAGGCATTCAGTTTACTGTAGATACAGTTTGTAACTTAAGTCTGTTCTAGTTATATTTTTATCAGTCAAGGGGTTGTCTTTCCCAACTCCTGCTGAATCACCCTATTCTAACCCTGCAGGGACACTAATGTGTTTCCCTTCCAAGTGGTTACAAATATTGACGATTTCTAGCCCGACCCACCCCTCCAGGCAAAGCAAACTCTTGGTAAATGCCTAAAGATTTCAGCTCCTTGTTACTCTACTCTGATGTTCCAATTACTGTTTTTGTGTATACTGTGCATGCATTGGATAGACTTCAAAATCCTGAGTTGCTAGACTTAATGGTCTGCAAGAGAAAGATGGATACGCTGAAGGTTATGAACTCTTTGACTAGGAGACTGATTTTTCCAGGGAAGAGAATTTCCAAAAAGTAAAAATATGGATGGAAGAACATATTTTTCATTTAAAATGCGACCTGTTAGATGTTTAAGACTCACAACTGTACCACTAAAAAAAACCCAACCAAACTGAAAGTTTTTTATTTTTCCCCTTAGTTCAGAACTAAGCTACCTTTTAACTGCTGTTAAACTGTTAGAATATGAGGGCATGATTTTGAAGAAAGGAGAGTTTGACTAGCCTATGAATGTCTACAGGTGATTATTTTTGTGAGACTAGGGCTGGGCTCTAATAATGTTTTAGTAAATAAATGTTGCTGAAAATTTTAAGTAAACAAAGTTCAGGCATACTGAACTTCGGAATTCTTTGTAGCAAAAATGGCTCAGATAGCTTTCTATCTGGTCATAGTGTGGTCTGCCCAGCCCTAATCAAGTTTAAACAATAACAAAACTGTACAGACCAGTATAGTAGTACATTGATTTTAGTTGATAAATGTCAACTGATAACTTGTCTTTTGAAATGTATAACATTAGTAAGCTTACTTTTTTTTCTCCTCACTGTGCAACTTTTCCAGGTTTGGACCTTATGAGTCTTACGACTCCGGGTCTTCTCTGGGTGGGCGAGATCTGTACAGATCTGGCTATGGTTATAATGAACCCGAACAAAGCCGCTTCGGAGGTAGTTATGGTGGTCGATTTGACAACTCCTACCGGAATAGCCTTGACTCTTTCGGAGGTAGAAACCAGGGCGGGTCTAGCTGGGAAGCACCTTACTCCCGTTCAAAATTGAGGCCTGGGTTTATGGAGGACAGAGGAAGAGAGAGTTACTCTTCCTACAGCAGTTTTTCTTCACCCCATATGAAGCCTGCACCTGTAGGCTCTCGGGGGAGAGGAACGCCTGCTTATCCTGAAAGTGGATTTGGAAGCAGAAACTATGATGCTTTTGGAGGACCATCAACAGGCAGAGGCCGAGGCCGAGGAGTAAGTACAGAATCTTTTCAGATTCTTTTCACTAGACACTCTTTTAAACCCTTTCAAGACCACTGCTTTAAAATGAATGCACTGTTCAGTACAGTGTGGGGTTTTTGTCCAAGCAAACTATCATGGTTGACAATGTTGTTTACCCTTGCCCCCTTGAAGCTGTCTTCAAGTAGAACCCAGTCCCTCTTTCTGTGGAAAGTAATGAGTAATAGACTAGTTGATGAGGTTCGTTAAATCTCTCCTTTTGTTTGAAAGGTGAAGAAAAAAGTAATAGGTTTGGTCTAAAAGGGATTAAAAGGACTTGCATTTTTTCTTGTAAACACTAGCATCGTTGCTGGTGGGGAAATTCTTGAATATCGTAAAAGTTTAATTCAAAGTCTTGAAGTTTTGAGTAGGTTAAAGGTGCAATGTATAAGCAAAAATTAAACCCCAGGTTGTGAATGCTAGAGTAGTGCTTCCTGTAAGGGTGAAAGTTTATAATTCTTTAACACGTTGAACACATGCTTTATTAAACAGCAAGTCGTCTTTTGAACTTAATTCTTACGCTGACTTGTGTATTGGAAGGGTGATGGGGAGGAAATGGCAGAGGTGGGTGGTTAGCAGTTATAGTGATTCTTTTTCAAAATTAAAGGACGGTTAAAGGGTCATCATCAACTTGAAATCAGGTCTTTTCACAGAATTAAGATTAATTCCCAGATAGTGTGCCTAGTCCTGTTACTTGTATTCATTTTGTTTTGAAGACTTGCCTTCTAACTCCGTTTTGGTGGATTCCTTTTCAGTGTAGGATGTAAAACCAGTCCAAGAAACAGCAAGATTAACTATACACAAAGTAGTGGAACACAGTTCATTGAAGTAATACTTGCTATTAAATGAGCTAGGGGAAAAAAAATACAGCAGAAGAGAATAAAAACAAGTCCTGATAAAAGTGCTAACCTTAAGTTGATGGTGTCCCTTTATCTTGGTTTTATAATCCCAATTCCGATTATGTTTGGGTTTTTTTAAGCACGAAGAGTTCAGTGAACACTTTACTGCCTGTGCCTTTAGGTGTAACTTATCTTTTAAAATTCTTAACCATGCCATATTTGTTTGGGAAGCAATTCTTTAATTTAATTTAACTTGTTTGTAGCTTGAAGTGTAGAGGAAGGTTATTTTTTACTGGGTCTTTTAAATGTCTAATCGTGTGGTGGTTTTGTTCCAGAAAGTCTATTTTGCAGCATTCTTGAGTACTACAGTTGCCATATTCAAATTTTAGCTCAGAGTTGCACATGGCTGTTGGCATGTAGCGTGGTGTAAAACATATATTTGTTTCTTCGCTTGTGAAGCTGAAAGTGATAGATTCTTAGGCTCGGATGCCATCCTTTCAGAATTCATTTAGATCTGAAAGTTTGAGTGCAGAGTTACAACCAAGTTGCCTTATTCCTTTTTTTGTTTTATTTTCCTTTTGAAGTTTACCTTTTTAGTCTTTTATGTAATAAAGGAGAATGTAAAGGCTAAACTACTTACCATATGTAAAATGCATTGCACCTTTAATAGATAGACTGTTTAAAAAAGAAGTACTTGAAATTATCCAAGTGCATACGTCATGTCAGATTTGTGCGTACAGTGTAAATGTACAGGCTAGTTAGTTTTATAACCAACCTTAAATAAATAAATTAACATGGAGAACCTTGTGCATGGACTTCTGATTAAGAAAAGTGCCTGTTTTGGTACAGTCTCTGTCACTTACATTTTGGTTTAAAAAGAAAAAAAACTTTTCATGAAGTATGTTGAAGCTGTTTGTTTTGGGGTTTTTTTAAGTATAAAAGAACACTTTAAACTTTGATAGTGTAATATTAATTCTTTTATGGCAATACAATTATTTCTGCTTATCCACGTCACCCATCCAGTCAGTGGGCTCTGTTCTGCCCTTTATTAATTAAATAATTGAGTTAATATTAAGTATGTTAGCACTTCTGAAAATACTGCAGCTACTAAAATTCTCCCTCTTCAGATTACTCATTTATTCCATGCCTTCGGAGAGGTAACTTTCATAAACAAGTGTCCACAAATGACTATACATCATTTTAGGAATTATAGAAAGGTTTAGTCCTTCAGCTTAATTTTCATTCCTATTTCTGCCATGATTTTTGTATCATTCCTTGCAGGCCCAATTTTTAAATTCTAGATGTGTTGAATTCAGTGCAAAGATAAATAAAACAAAGAATGAGCTTCCTTCAGTTAATCACTGTTCTATACCAGACAGGTGCCTTTACTTAGTTCTTTGAATGACTGCTAAACGTTTGGCGTGAAGAAGCCTCTTTTTTTTTTTGTCTTAAATGACTGCCAACTAAGTGTTAAAAACTGGGTTGGTTAGCTCTGGTTTTGTTTGTTTTTTTTCCTTCCCAGAGAGAGAAGTCATTCATCATCTAGAGAATCTGAAGAGAGGAGCCAAGATGTTAGACTGTGTTATGAACTCTGATAGACACATTTGTTGTCTGGACAATGGTTCTGAATAAGCAGAAACACAGTTTATACATACATATTCATTCTACTGGGCAAATACCCACAAAGCCATTGCACAAAACAGCATCAAACAGGGACCTTAAATTTCCCCTGCATTTTGCTCTAGAAGGCAGATTTTACTTAGCTTAGTTTTATTATACCAAGTAATGGTTTTATTTCTACTGATTTCATATACTAATACCTTTTTCTTGATTTCACAAATTTTCAGCATATGGGAGACTTTGGAGGAATGCACAGACCTGGAATTGTTGTTGACTATCATAACAAACCCAGTCCTGCAGCAGTTGCTGCAAGAGGAATAAAAAGAAAAATGATACCACAGCCATATAACAAACCCGGTGGGACATTTATCAAGAAACCCAAAATGACAAAACCTATTCTGAAGTTGAGCCAGAAAAAATCACCTAGTAAGTAACAAGTGCCAAAATTTTGAAGTTAAAATTACTATTTTTTTTATTCATTAGGAATTATTTAGTTTTAATATTTAGAAGGATGGTTTTATACCTTGTCTTGTAATTCTTCTTTTTCTACCTTTGAAGTACTCCACAAGAGATTTTACAAATTTACCGTTCTAACTTTTCTACTGCAAAGATATTTTGTTGAATGAAATGGAATATTTTGATGTGCTAAAATATGTACTGCTGAAGACTGTTTAATTCAGACTATGTGTTGATACTTCCTGGAGGCAAATTTTCAGTACTGAAAATAATTTAATATCTCAGGTTATCTTAAGTAACGATGCCTGAGAAATATTAAAATATGCCCTTGCATAAGCCTGGGCACTGCTGTCCAAATAACTTTGACAGATAGAAAAAGTAGTGCATCAGCTGCAGTGCAGCTGAAATAAAGGCAGAAGGTATGGGTGAAGAGGAGAGGGAAAGGGAGGCAAACTGACAAAGCAGTGAAAATTATTACAGAATAATTTATAAAATGTAGAGAGATTGCTCCTTCGTGTAAATGAAATGGTGTAATGAAGAGAAGAACTGGAAATACAATAGAGAAACTGGAAATATAAATTGCAAATTAGTGGTGCTTGGTGTGTTTAGCTTTCTTAAATATGTCCTGCAACTCCAATAATTTAATTAATTTAATAATTAAGGAGAAGCTGGAGAAAAAATCTCTAATGAGGTTTGAATAAATTAGTTGCTTTGAGGGAATGTAAACTTGAGTATTAAATATGAACAGCATGTACAGCAGTCACATATTTTTTTTTCTGCTTCTCATTTCATCGGTAATTTGTATCTACAGTGCTTATTATATAGTTTGGTTTACCAAACCCACACCCCAGTCCTGCCACCCCCCCAAATCACACCTGAAAAATACACTGACTTAGCAGAAACTTCCACATGAATTAAATTTTTATATATATATATTTATATATTATAATTCTAGTTACAGTACTGTGTTTTATAAAAACTGTTCCCTTAAGTTTAACTTCAGGAGTGCTGTAAAAACTTCAGGCACTGAGGGTATAGAACACATTCCTCTGCCTTTTGTATAGGAAGTGGTATTGTTGGATTCACCAGATTTTTTGTGCTGAAATGGGTCTGTAAAATATGCATCCAGGTATATCAAAGACTTGCATCTCAAAGATCTCCCTCTTAGATCTTCTTTCAGTACTTCTATATGTTCTCTTTTTTTTAAACTTACCTTTGGACAGAGCACTTCCAGTCTTTCTGTTTCCTCTTGCTGATTTCCACCATCCAAGGACCAATGTGCTACCTATATACTGAAATTATTTTAAGTGGAGTAGATAGTGCCTACTAGAATGCACTTTTACTCAACCTTTCCCATGGCTCTGAGAAGTGGGGGGAAGAAACTGTTGGATGGCTTAACAATCTTCTGAAACTTGAACTTAAAGATGCTCTAAGTGGTGTCATGTAGTTGAAAACTAAAAAGTGAGTGACAGCTAACAGAAAATAGGATGCAGGTGTTATGCAATATATCTATGAAATTATTTCTCAAAATTTTACTGTACTTTCAGTCTGGACTTTCTTGTTTTGTGGAATTAGATATAGGCAATTGCTTCCCAAAGACTGTTTAGTTTATATTCTGAAGGATAACTCATTACATTTAGTATTATTACTAAAATATGATAAATTGTAGATGTAGACTGTCCTAGCTGCATAACAAGCTGATTTTTTTTTCCTAAATATCTTATTGTCTTAAAATTAATTGACGGTGACAGCACTTCTACATTATTTATTTCTTCCTCATTTTATATTTATAGACATGAAGACATCTTTCCAGGATTCTACTATAGAGGTAAAGGATCCCAGAATTGGAAAATGTTTGTGATTCTTTCAGAAGCTTGCACAGTGTACTTCAAAATGAATAATTATTAAGCTAGAGTTATATAGTTACGTGCTTAATTTTTATAAGTTTTTCGAAACTTTTTTCCACTTTATCTAAAACTGTCTTATTTTGATGGCAGTCTGAAATCCTTACTGATTTCAAGTGAAAGTTACATAGCCTGGACAGATATCCTGGAAAATGAATTTTAAAGTGTTTGTAGATCCTTCCTATTCTTTTAATGCACAGAGAGCTGTCATATGAACACTTCTCATGTTGTCATTGGTAGTCGGCTTGAATTCACACACCTACAGCCTGCTTTGGGTTGGGGAATAAGATATAAACTGACAGGGACATTACTAAACAGCAGTGAGGAAGCATGGATAAGACATAGATCAAGGAGAAAGGGTAAATAAAAGAACCAGTGCTAACAGGTGTTCTCTGATAGACTACAAAGATAGTTCCCATCTACAGAGAGATCAGCTCTTACTATATGGAAGGAAGAGTGTGGTTAGTAAGCTAAGCATGTATGTATATCTATATCTTGGTTCCATGTTGAAAGACTGGAATGATATTTTCCTTCTTTTTCAGTGGAGGTATTACCATATTCTCAACTAAGTATTTAAAAGTCTGGATTGAAAGATAGAACACTTAAATAGGAAGCAGAATTTCGATGGTAAAACTAGTTCAGGAAGACTTCAAGGCATTAAGAAGAAATGTATAGCTTGAGGTGTTTGTGCACTGAGTCTAACTAAATACTCAATATACTTTCTTCCATGTCATATTTGATAAAAATAGCAAGTATCAGACTACTGGAAATAAAGTGATTTGCACTGTCTGTTTCTGGAATTAGAATGGCATAATTTTCTGAGGTTTTTTTGTTTTTGGTTTCCTTACAAAATTTATGGAATTGACTTTATTAGGAAATTGAAGTGGACACAAGTGGTGCAGTTGTTATATATGAAGACTTTACAAGAGATGCTTATGATCTTGGATATCAGACTTTTGGAGGTAAGTCAGTTTGCATTGTGAGGTAAGGTATTGTAGGTATTGTATTTGTGTGACTGAGTGAATAGATTTAGTAAGCCTGTATGTATGACCTCCAGTTACTGAGTAGCATGACTGTTTTGGGGTTTTTTTTTGGTGTTTTTTTGGGGTTTTTTTGGGGTTTTTTGGGGGTTTTTTTTGGGTTTTTTTTTTTTTTTTTTGGTGGGTTTTTTTGGTGTATAAATTTAGGCCATGGAGAAGATGATTGTAACATCCATCCCATCACTTGTTTTGTTCTTTACATGCTTATTGTGTCTCTGCTTTCTGATCGTCTCTGTATGTTGTTGTATTTTGATTTAATTGTTGTGAAATTTATGTTAATGGTCTTCTATACTTACTGCCATTCCATTGCTTAGATGTTGTTTACCCACTGATTCCTCACCCATATCCTATTATTTATCCCACTAGCTGATCAACCTCACCCTTAAATCCTAGGTGAGTCACGTTTATGAAAGTGGATTTCATTAACTCAGAGAGCTGCCCACAAGAACAACATGGGGGCTCTTTCATGTGCAGTCTTAATGAAATAGGTTAATTATTATTTACATAAAATCAGTTAAACCATATATTAACTAGTCATTTCAAACACATACACAAAGTAATCCAGTGTTAAGGCTGAAGCTATTTTATGCCCCTTTCCCTTGTGTGCTGCCCTGTTGGGTATGTAGTCTGATCTGAGGTTAAGGAATGCTGGAAATTTGCAACCAACTGATCAGAGTTTCTTTTCTTGAAATAGTAGTGATTTATAAGTTTTTAAAAAATTATGGGTTTTTGTTGTGTTTGGTTTTTTTACATTTTAGAAGTTTGTATGTGCACTGAAGGAAGGTGGTAGCTTCACTGGGGAGTCCCAGTTGATATATGGATTCAGGGTTCCATTCTCCAGCTTGTAACAGGATGGCCAATTGGTTTGTGAGCTTGAGGGACAAGATATAGACCATTTCACTCCACAGACTGTCACGCCAGATGAATTTTACAGCAGTAAAACAAGTGATCCTTTGCATATTTCCAGGGTCAATGGGAAAGGCACCAAGTGAAATTTCAGTTGGTAACAGGAATTGGCTCTGTGGATGGATGGTGGTTTTTTTAAGTTCTCAAAATAATTATTTTAATGCAATTTGGAAAGGAGTTTTTCCCCTTTCTGGATCAGAGTAAGTTTTGAAGTGCTTAACCTCAAGGTTTTTCATTTTGTAGCAATCAGGAATGAAGTGTAAGCTATTAGTCAATGGGAATCTTTTCCAGTACTCATTGATACTTCTGGAGTCACTGAGCTTTTTGCAAGTCTTTTTTATTTATTTTTTTAATTATTATTATGCAGCTGTACATTCCTTTTTGTAGCAGTTTGAGTGGAGGCAGATTTCATGGAGGCTGACCTCTCTTCTAGTGTCGGACCGTGAAAGAAAACTAAGTGATGCTCTTTTTCCTGCTCTAAATCTACTCACTGAATAATATTTTTATTGTTTCCCTTTGTCCATAGGCTTTTAAAGCAGATGTAGGAAAGTACACTTATGTAAAAAGTCAGTGTTCTTAGAAGTTTTTAATGTTGCAAAACCAATTTCTAGTCTTTTATTTGCTTGCATTCTTACTTACATGCCAGGTGATAATTTAATATTCTTTGATGGTTTGGTTTGGTCTTCATTGTGTGGTGTGGGTGGTTTTTTTTGTTTGGTTGGTCTTGGGTTTTTTTTGGTCTACACACTCCTGAGCTAGCTCTTCCTTCATGGGTTTATTTCTTCAGCTGAAAATCTTCAGAACATTTTACTGTGAAAAGCAAAGTTTGGTGGGGAAAAATAATAAAGATGCTGAAGTTTAGGTTGGGTATCATACCTAATGAAGCAGTACCATGTCTGCTTTATGAGGACTTCTGCTTTTGGAAGCTGCCTTCTCAGCAGAAGAGAATGGCTTTAGATAGTTTATTTTCATGTAAGGGGATTGTAGCAGTGGTGCTCTAAAACCATGTAGAGTTTTAAATAACATGTTTCCTCCCATGTACCCCCAGTACCCTTTCCTGGTAACTTTCCTCAAGAGGCCTTTAATAACTAGATACAACAGGGCAGAGTTTGCTTTAACTCCACATTTCCTTTTATGAGTTTAATCTAGAGTGTAATCCCTGAACTACTAAGCTTGTGTTGTCGGAAGGAAATGTTTAAATTGGTTGTCTTTTTTTTTTAATTTTCTTTTTTTCCTCTAAATTTTTCTGGCATTTAAATAAGCCATTAAAACACTTTGATAGAGGGTCTTTCTGCATTTTGAGGTGTTTGTGGAGGAGATGGGGAAGTCAGATAATTCTGGGGATTTGGTTTTGTTTTGGGTGTGGTTTTTCTTTTTGTCGTTTTTTTTCTGGTGTTCTTGTTTGGTTATTTTTTTGAACACAACATTTAAAATTCTTCTACTGTATGTTAAGATGGCAAAGGAGAAGCTAAAAGTGAGGAAGAAGAAAAGCGGCGAATTGAGGCCAGAAGAGAGAAGCAAAGGCGTAGAAGGGAAAAAAACAGTGAAAAATATGGTGATGGATACAGGTTTGTGCAATAACTTTTGTCATATGTGCAGTGTTTTTCTGCCCCTTTATCCTTCTGTAAGAATGTCGTCTTTTCTGAAAGCATCTTTGGACTGATTTTACTAAAATAAAATGCAATGGAGAAATGAGCACAACCCCCCCCCCATACCCTCCACCTCCAAAACAATTCCAAAAACTAACCCAAACAAACAAAAACCCCTCAAACTAAAACATAGCACCCAAATCCTGTGACTGTGAAACTGAATATTTCACTGGACTTCTGGTGTGTCAGAAAATAGACAATTTCCTAACACCTTCTCCTCAGCAAGTGCATCAGTGCACACTTAAAGCATCTTAGAATAGTACTGCTTTTGGAGTATGTATTTCAATTAAATATATATTCATGCTGACTTAATGTTAGAAATTTACTTTGTTCTGGTTTGGTTTACACAGTGAGCTATTTTGTAGCAAAAATAAGTAGACAGTTTTGTAACTTTTCTTAGTCTTGCCACAGCCGAGTGGGCTAACGGCCAGCACTGTACAGAACTGTTGTATGTCAGTGCAGTTTATGATCAGAACATTACTGCCTTTTCCTAATTATACTGAGGAAGCCATATTTCCTTATAAAGACTATAAAGTTTTTGTACGGAAAATGGTCTTCGAACAAATTATTTTGACCCTTTGTAGTTAGGAAACTGTGGACTATCTCGACTAGGAGAAGCTCTACAAAAGGTGACACAAATTAGAGAGCTGTGACAGATACACTCACAGAATAATGTGGCTTTTAAATGGCAAGCTTCTGATTTCAGCAGTTTTCATCTTCTGCATAGATAATTCATTGCTGTGGGACTGGCCTGATTTAAATTTGTTTCTTGTAGCAGTTACCCTTCATAATAGTAAATACTGGGTTGGGGTTTCTTTTTCTTTTGTTGTTTTTTGATTGTTTTTTTTTTAATTTTTTTGCTTAGGCTTCTTTAAAGTATGCTTTTCCCATTCCTTTCCTGATTAGGTTGTCAAGCCTTCATACTTTTTAGGAGAGAGGGAGGAATGTTTATTGAATAATAATACTATTTAATGTATTTCTTTGATAGAATGGCATTTACTTGTTCATTTTGCAAATTTCGAACATTTGAAGAAAAAGAAATTGAGTCACATCTGGAGAGTGCAGCTCACCAGGAAACATTGGATCATATCCAGAAGCAAACCAAATTTGACAAAATAGTGATGGAATTTCTTCATGTAAGACAACTGGTTTTTTCTTTCATCTGTATAATGCTTTTACATTAGAATGTAATTACAATTGACCGTTTATCTTCAAAATACGCTTAGTTTATCATCATAATTCCTTTTGCAGATAACTTTTGGCACAACACGTTACTAAAAGCTCATTCTGAACCTGTAGAATAATGTTACTTTTACAATTAAAATTAGTGCCTTAAGTAACACCAATTAATTGCCATTTATTACAGAGCTATTCCGAGCAATGTTTTAAATATAGGTTCCTATTGCAATATAAGGAATTGTACATCAAAAGTGTTACTTTATTTTTTTTTTTTTTCTGATTCTCTCTGTAGGAGTGTATGGTGAATAAATTCAAGAAGACAGCTATGCGTAAGCAACAGACAAGTAACCAAACAGAAAATGCTCAAGCTGCTGAAAAGGATATAATGGAAGGTGAGTAGTGCTTTTCATGTGAATGTGCGTACTGCGCAGGTCTGCTTGTCTTTTTCTCCTTCCATTCTTTGTTGAATTTGATAAAATGTTTGGATTAAAAGGATTAGTTTTCATGCTTCTGTACCTGGGTGAAATTCCTTACTTCATTTCTGATATGCTGTGGAGTGTAAGCATAGTGTGAGATAGCAAATCTCATTTATGTTTGCTATCCAGGTAGCCTAGTTGAAGTAAGATGCCATTGTGCTAGGTACTTGACAAACAGTTCTGTGGGGTTTGCTGCGTGCTTACTCAGTATAATGCATGAGAAGTGGCAACAGGTTGGTGCAGATAAACTGAAGGAGAGCATGTAATAAAGCAGTAAGGTGATAATGGTCAAATGTGATGGCAAGGATCTGAATAATGTAAATGGAATAGTTGCTTGTTTGAGGGATGCTGACAAAAGTAGGAGTTTGAGCACTGTCTTAGCTATCCAAGATGCACCTGATGTGAATTTTTTTCCCCTTGGCTACCCTACAGGCAGTTTTCTAGAGCATTTTCTGTGTCCCTGCCTTGCTGTGCTGTGTTCTTCCACTTTGTCCTTTGCTTGAGGGATTTCAAAAGATGTGTTAGAGCCACTGTACCTTTACTTTAGGTAATAACTGTATTTGACTGTTACCTTAATTTGAATTTAAATGCTAAAAGCTTCTTAAAACCAAAATGGTTATAGCCAACATCTTAACAGTCTCCCAAATTAATTTTGTGTATTTTCCTGAAGTACTGGAGGGCTTGTTTGCCTTTTGATGAGAACATTTTGTTGGTAAGCTAATATTTAAATTTGCAAGAGGAATTGGTTTCATTTGCTGCTTCTTTGTCGTGAGGGGAGACAAGGAAATAAAGTGGTTGTTCATATGAGGGGTAAAGTAGATCCAGCTGCTTTGGTGAAGCCTTGTTTCTTGTATCAAAATATGCATTATTAAGGCTATTAGTTCATGTTGATTTTAAGTAGATGGTATTTTTTTACATTAAGTAGTTCAATTTGATTGTTGTATCATTTTTATTTTCCTCTATTGGGCAGTTAGGTGTTTGTATATCATAACCTGAGACAGCAAACCTAAGTGCCTAAGTCTCATACATAGTCCATGGAGAGAAGGATATGAAGTATCCAAGTGAAAAAACTTCCTTCTTCAACATTGCTTTCAGAGAGCCTAATTTTGATGCCTGAATTTGGGTGTATATTCCCCTGTGGTTCAATTTGACCTGTTTAACAAACAAGAGCTCTAATTTTCCAGTATAAAGCAACCAGTGCCGTCTTCCCCTCTTCTTAGGATAACAGATTTTGTTACTAATTTGTTGCATCTTCTTTGACAGGGGTTACTGCTGATGACCATATGATGAAAGTTGAGACTGTTCACTGCAGTGCTTGCAGTGTGTATGTTCCTGCACTACACAGTTCTGTTCAGCAGCACTTAAAATCTCCTGATCACACAAAAGGAAAACAAGTAAGATATGACATATTATTTAAAAAAAAAACCAAACCAAACATGATCTAATAGTAGGTGAGAAGTGTTATGGTACTTGGTGCAAATAATTTCTGTGTTCTTATTGGTATTACTTGTTCTTTAGAAAGCTAGAATGTCCTGGTCACACTTTGTAAACATGTCTCGTGAAGTAGCTAGTGCTTAACTACCCCCAGTTAATGAAAGGATGGTGTGCTTAATTGGTGATAGCAGTTTAGTCCTGAGAAGGTTA
Organism: Actenoides lindsayi; assembly: GCA_025331215.1. Taxonomy (NCBI): domain Eukaryota; kingdom Metazoa; phylum Chordata; class Aves; order Coraciiformes; family Alcedinidae; genus Actenoides; species Actenoides lindsayi. The sequence continues at coordinate 109,305 of WTSP01014737.1, read as the reverse complement.
CTAGGAACGACTTTCTTATATTATGGGAACTCTGGTTTTTTGTGGTTTTTTTGTTGTTGTTTGTTTGGGTTTTTACTACTATTAAGTGTTGTAAAGATCTGTTGTTCAAATTGCGAAACATAATACGTATGTTTGCATCAAAGTACCAAAACTGGCATCTTACTTTTTTCTTGGCTATCATTTTTTTGATTTAATGTCAAGGATTAGGGCTGAGATGGCCACTAGATGAATGACAGAAAAGTGAGAGGAGTTTAGAATTAACAGCAGTATGGTAGTGGTCTCTGTGACAGTCTGTAATGTTATACTTTTCAGGTTGATAGAAGGGTTGAGAGTAGTGTGATAGGAAAAAAACATTTGTTATAGTAAGCAAGATTGACAAAGTAATGTGCTATTTATATGTGAGCTTCTGTAATTATGAGTATCATAGAATCATAACATAGTTTGGATTGGAAGGCACCTTTAAAGGTCATCTAGTCCAACCCACCTGCAGAAAGCAGGGACATCTTCAGCAGTGTTAGGCTGTGAAAGAAGAGCATGCGTGTTATCCGTAGGTGAGAACAGGTAACTGTGGTTGTAGAGAGGTGTGTGGTTGTATTTCTTTATACAGGCAAGACATGACTATATCTTCTGATCAGGCTAAAGCAACAAGCTATAAACACTACCAAAATCAACTGAGCTTATTATGTGGTTTGAATTTAAATGGTAAGAATGAGCATTTCATGCTACAATATGTTCATTATTTTACTTACAGAAACTGACCATGAATTCAGATTTGCGTGACAGTTGTAATAGGTTTATGATGATTATTTACCATAAAATTTGCTTCCTAGGCCTACAGAGAACAAATAAAAAGGGAGAGTGTTCTTACTGCCACCAGTATCTTGAATAATCCTATAGTCAAGGCACGATACGAGCTGTATGTGAAGGTAAGAAGCAAATGGAAAAGAGTCATCTGTAATGTTTGCTATGTTTACTTTACCACTATTTCCTCCATGCTGATGGAGTTTAACTTCAGTGCTCTGTCTTCTGTCTCTGCCTTCTAGGTCGCTCACAGATTAAGTGTATTTCTAACTTATTTTGCCAGTCTCAGATCACTTTCTTGGATAACTTTGCAGAAAAAAATGACCACCTTCAGATTTACCAGCTTTTGGTTTTGGTTTACCATTCATATGCTTATTTAGTCAATTTTTAATTAGATGCTCTTAAAAAAAATCAAGCTTTAGGAAAGCATAATCAGTGTCTTTAACTCTATATGTAATACTAACTTCAGAGCACAAAACACTTTACCAGTGCATCGGTCTTTATGGTTAGAAGCAAAGGCTTCAGTGTGTGGCTTTGTACTGAAGTACATTGCACACACTACTCTAGATGCTTTTATTCAACAGAAGTTCTAGGATTTATGGCAGCATACAAAAAATGAAAGCTTACAACAGCAGTTGTTGTGATCAGATAATTTAAAAGGCACGACAGCCTGTGCTGCAGGTTTATGGCCTGAGAAACACAAGTGAATTCATTTTAGCAAAATGTATTTTGATGGGGGTTTTGTTTTTTTTTTTTTTTTTTTTTCTTCTGGGCCAGTACAGTGACTTTTTCTGTAGTACTGGTAGCTACTTCTGGTAGTTACTTTTAGTTGGTTGATTCTTTTGCTAGATCTCAAACAATAGACTCTTTCAGACACAGCAGTACTGTGTTGCAAAAGTAGGACAAAGTATGAGCCAATGCAGAAGTTAATTGTCATTTAAAATGTCAAATTAGTCACGTCGTGCAAAGTTCTGTATGGGCATGTGAATCAGTTTCAGACAAGTGTTCTGTGTCTGTTAAGAAAAGGTAGCAAATGACCAGATACCGCAGCCTGGAATATCTGGATGTATTTCCAGCTGTCTCTTCTGGTGTTCCTTGTGGCCTGGTATCCCTGTGTGTTGTCCTGTACAGCCCCCTAGTGGGAAACTGGTCGAAGGGGGAGTGGAAACTTGCCAATCATCACTTGGAGTAACTGCTATCTCACTTGGGACACCTTGACCACTTCTTTTGAGTAAAATGCCATTTTACCTGGGACTTACTGCTCTACCCAGTGCTTAACTGAAAACCTCTTCAGCCCTTTGATTTAATCTTTCCAACTAGAGGCTGCTCCCCAGGTTGGTTACTGTGTGCGCAGAAGGAAAGCGGGCAAATAGATGTGCCCATTTTAAATAAACTTACAATTTCAAAATATGAACTCATTTTAGATTTTCAAATTCCACTGCGAAGTCATCCTCTTAAGAAATAGATACAAACTTAGTAGTATTTACCTGTGTGTGCATACTTGAACATAAATCTTTCGGCTGGTTCTGTAGGCTTGGGCACCTCAACTGTAGCAAAAGTGTAAATGTTAAATTACTCCTGGTAAATTTCACTGAGTCAAGGTTGTGTGGCTTCCTGTGTATGTTTTTAATTTATTTTTTTTTAACATGGTAGAGGTGTCTGTTGTGTCCACTAAAGATGGAACGATCTATGTGGAGTTAGCTTAAAATAATTACTCACATGTTGTGTGAGTTTTTTGGTTTATTTCAAGCCACTTGGAAGTCGTGTCCCAGCTCTACGGAAGTCAGCTTGAGCAAATGTGGCTTTATAAGAGCTCCTGGTGTTCTATGAAGGCTCTGATCTTTGTTAGGATCCTGGTCAGTGATTAGAGTTGCAAAGGGAAAGGAAAAAACAGAGTTGCAGATTGAACTTCACAGCAGTTGTTAATGGCCACAGCTAATGATGAGAGTAACAAGGATGATAATGGTGAACAGTGTTTCTTCAACATGTCCTTCTTAATTTACTAATGGAACTTCTTTGGATCTATTATTATTGGAATAATTCTATCTTCTGCTGGACCCCACTGCGAGCACTATCATGTCTTTTCTGCTTCCTGTATTGCTGCTTTGGAGCTGGTGTCTGCATTGCTGTTTCCAGTTTCTGGAAAATTACTGTACCAGAACTGAGATTTTCAGTTGTCAAAACATGTGTGATCTTTATGATCTTAATAATGTGGGTAACTATTTTTTTTTTACACTATAGCATTCCTTTTTTTAATTTCTATAATTGAAAATCCAATTCAGTGCTTAAATTAACAGCATGTTGTTTGCTTCCTGTCCTTTGCATGCAGGGAACCTTTCTTTTTAATCTCTTGTTTGATATCTTTGCCATAGAAACATTAATCAAAGAACCTTGAAAGGATTGTTTATTACCTTGGCCATTTTTTTAAAGAGCCTTCTGTTTTCCTGGTGTTGGTCTTGTGTGGTACCCTTTTAAGCTTTCAATGTACTCTCTGTATTTTAAAAGTTCTTCCTTTCTCCGCATTCTCCTATATCCATATTGTAAAGAGCAGGGGAAGGGGGGAAGTCTACAACAACCCACCTACTGGCCACTCTGTAACAGCCATCCTAGAAGTTTTATGAATCTGCAGCAAGTCCCTTTATAATGAGATAAAAAAGGCCCATCTTGTTTCTCAGGCAGAAAGTTCTTTCTTGAAGAAGTCTTGACCATCTCTCTCTAATTGTGGACCATTTAGAAAAACTTCCTAGGTAGAACCACGTCTGTGATTAAAAGCTACTTGGATATTGCTGAAGAGAAGGATCAAAGTGGTTGGTGGTTTTTATCACTCAATCCCAGGACTGTTTGATCATGTGTATTAGTGAAGACACTCTAAAGTACCAGGTTAGTTAGGAAGACTTTGGTATCTTTTTGGGTCAGGTTTGTGAGACCTGTTATAAATAGATAGAGAGAGTGGTTTCTGGAGACATTTGAATCTTGAAGCTTTTGTTCTGAGTGTCAGTTCACACTCTTGAGTTTTCTGTGCAATTTAAATATTCTGGAGACAGGGAACCCAAAGAATGCATCTCTTGGGAATAAACTACTTATCTGCTGGTGTTTTTATGCTCTGTAAGCATCATAAAGTGTCACTGCAGCAGTTCAGTGGTGTGCCCATGTTCTTGTTTTCTGGGGTTTTTTATTTTGTTTTTTAAAGCCAACTGGGAAGATGGGACCAGTGTGACTGTCAAAATCAACTAGCATCAAAATTGGCTCTGCATGCTGTGCTGGATGTCTCTGATGCTACATCACTGGAAAAGAGTGCAGTCGTTAAGATCTTTCCCTTGAGGGCTGTAACTTTTTCCTTAGTTTGAAAACTTGAAAAGTGCATTTTTCTCTGAAAAAGCAGTTGGGGATAACAACTTAATTTTATTTTTTCTTTTGTTATTGTTGTATAGAGATCTGTTCAGCCAGAAGTAGAGTGCTGAATCCAGTTCTGCTAGGTTAGCCGGAAGAGGCATACTGTGAATGAAAGTAACAATTTTTTCTAGCTTGTCTGAAGTTGTCTGCAGGAGTGTGGAAATAGTCCTTTCAGAAGTACATTCTTTAACTACAATTCCTATCATGCCTAGCCTAGACATGAGAGGATTTTAATCTTTCCTTTTGTGTCAGACTTATAAAAGGGCTTCTGATATACTTGTGAATCATTTACAGAGAAAGGCCACCTTTAATTCTGTTTTGCTAGGAATCGGTGCTCTCTATTAGGCCATATGAAACTCCTACTATACCTGTCTTCTCATAGTAATGGCTAATGATGAGCATGTATTTGAAGGTAACCAGGTGGAGAATTCTTAACTCAGAAATTCGCTTTTTTTTCTGTCAGTCTCTGGAAATCCTTATTCCTGTACCCCAATGTGATAGAAAACCAAAGGAAAATGGCATTTAGAAGCCTTGCAGTCAGGAGGTCTTTCACACTTCTGTAATAAATGTGAAGTAGATTGGTAGAATTTTGGGGAGTTGCACTAATCCTTATTGAATTAAGATTTGGATTCTCATTTATTTATTTATTTTTATTTATCATAGAATGATAGAGGTTGAAAGGGACCTCTGGAGATCATCGTGTCCAATCTCCCTGCCAGCGCAGGAACACGCAGGGCAGGCCACACAGGAACAGACCCAGGCAGGTCTTGAAAGTCTCCAGAGAAGGAGACTCCACAACTTCTCTGGGCAGCCTGTTCCAGGCTCTGTCACTCTCACAGGGAAGAAGTTTTTCCTCACATTAAGGTGGAACTTCCTGTGTTTCACCTTGCTGCCATTACCTCTTGTCCTATCACAGGGCATCACTGAAAAGAGACTGGCCCCTTCTCCTTGACACCCACCCTTCAGATATTTATTATTATAAACATTAATAAGATCCTCAGATCTTATGAGATCACAATGCTTTCCATTGATGTTGGATTTGAATTGGTTTGGGCCCTCGCTTTTCCGTGTTCCACACCCACCCCCTGCCATGAAACAGTTTACTGAGTTAAATATTTTTGGTATTTCAATGTTTGACACATAGATCCTCAGTGAAATAGTCCATGCTGTTCTGTAGTCCCATGGCACTTGGCAGTAGTAGTGCATCATCCAAAAGTGGCATGAATTTTAACTGAGATGTGGCATTTTCTTGTTTTCATGGGTCTCAGATAAGTTACAATACCAGCTTTTTATGTATGTGACCCTTACCTGTGAGAATCTACTTGTAAAAAAGCCAAACTTAGTATCTTAAAGAAGTTTAAATACTGCTTTATTCATGGGTTTGCTATGTGGCAGCTGTGCCTTTGAATAGGTTATGAGTTGTTTGGGTTCAATAGACATTACCGTCGAAGTGCTATATGCTGGATGTTACAATGTGTGTACATAAAATTACCCTGGGACTTGAAATAGCATGGTCTCAGAGAATCCTGCTTTCTTTGGGTTATTCTTCAAATCTGAGTTTATGCCTATGTGGTTTGTTTTGGTTTTTGTCTGTTTGTTTAGGGTTGGTTGGTTTGGTTTTTTTAGGATAACAAGCCAACTTTTTGTGACTTTTGGTAAATGTTTTTATAGCTTTCTAATTTGTCAGTGATTTGGAAAACCCTATCTGAAAAATGTAACTGAAGTAAAAATACTTAAGCAAAAAAGAAGGAGCCTAGTACTCAATTTTTCTTCTGGATCATCTTTTCTTTTCTTTTCTTGAAATTCCAGTCCGACAGTAGGTAGTGATTGGTCTCATCTGTTTACATCAGACTTGCTCTGTCAGGTGTTTGAATGTGAAAGAAGCTTTAGCAAAGGAACTCCTAATACCTCATGTTGTTATTCTTTTTTGTTTATTATTATTTGTAGTTCTTAAATACCTGAAACAAGTTGAGGTATCTCTTGTACTGAATTATTGTATGAAATAGAGAAAATGTGAACTAGAATGCTGAAGTATAGAAAATACTGTCTGAGAAATCTGCTTGATATTTTTTTCTGGATCAGCAATGGAATGTATTTTCAGGCTAGTCAATGTAATTAATTTTAGATTTCTTTTTTGTTTACTGAAGAGTTTGCATTTTTGGTAGAATTATTTAGAGTGAATAAAGACTGTAAATAAGGAAAACCAGAAGGAAACTCTTCAGATTTCATATTAATTGTGGGGGAAAAAGGGAGCAGCTGTAGTTATTAATAAAAAACATATTGAAACTTAACCATGTAATTTTAATTAGCTAAATGTTGAAGTTAAGCTGAAGTTTGTGTAGCTTACTTAAGCTTTTTCCCAATGCCATTTCTGTTTTAATTAAAACAGTTTATTGGGATCTCAGGGTCCAGTGTATATAAAAATGAGGCATCCCTAATTTTAAATTTAATCTAGTTTTATTTTCTGCTGGGGAAAAAACCCAACGCCCTATTTAAAAAGCTGTATAAAACAGCATTTCTTAGTAGCTGCCCTTTTCATTCACTGAAATAAATATTATGTTATTTTATATTAGAAATAAATATCAAAGTGTTTGTTTTCAATCTTCTGCTTCAGGGTGAAAATCCTTTTGAAATTAATGATCAAGCTCAGGAGCAACAGACAGAAGAGGAGGACAAAGCTGATGAGCCAGCTGAGGGTGAGGAGGAAGAGGAGGAAGAGGAAGAAGAAGAAACTGAAGAACAAACTGACTTCACTTTAGACCACACTGAAGATAACTAAGTGCAAGAGAACGAAAATATATTGGGGGGGGCAAACCAGCTTTTAATATCTGCTCTAAAGTGGCTAAGACTTTTTAGTAGTCTCAAATGAAGTGGAAGATTCCCCACTGTATGCATGCATTCCATTCTGTGGAGAACTTGTTTATATAATTCCTCCGTGTTTCTGATTTTGTTTAAAATGAAATTAAGACTATTTTAGTTGAGCTTTTTATAGAAAATTGACTGTTAAAGCTGATTAAACATTGTGTTGTATATTTTTTTAAGCATCCTATTTTTTGGTGTGTGTATTGAAAGTTGGATATAATAATTTTTGGTCTAATCATTTGAAAAGAAAGGCGGGTCTGTGGGGTAAATATTTAAAATGCTGTATGGCATAAACATATCATATTTACCTCTTAGTACAGAGTTAGTACCTTCAAAAATGACGCTGTTGAGTGTGGCTGTTTTGGGGACTGCATTGCACTCTGTATAATAGAGTATGTGTTATAATATGCCTTGTAGCTTTTTGTGATAAGATGTACCAGTTTGTAGCAATAAAACACTTCAGAAATGTTACTGTTTAAAGTGTCTATAGTTAAGTATTTCCCAATGGTGACTGACAAATTAGTTTCTAATCAAATTTTAATTGCTACTATGATTTGAAATTATTTAAAATTTGTAGTTGCATCTCAGTGACTCATGTTATTTATTGCTGATATTTGACGTACTCGGACTGCACATACCACGACAGATAAGCACTTTAGCCTTCCTAGTGTGCCTATGGGGAAGCATGTTTTCAGTATATTTTCATCCAGTGCACTGTTGTCTATTTTAGAAATTACGTGTAAGTACAATTGTTGGGGTGGTTTTTTTCCCACAGTTCCTTCTCACCTAGCTTTTGACTGGAAATGTCTGATTTAACTAAGTACAGCTGAGGCAATTTGCGTAATTGTTCCCTAAGTGTGGTAACTTGACAGAAGTAACTGTACTGTCTCTTGTGGTCATTATGGGGACTTTCTGTTTGTTTGTTTTTCAAAATCTTATCGTATATAATTTGTGCACCTTTCTTTTGGAGAACTTTTGTGTTAATTTGTAGCTGTTGCTGTATGCAGGGGGGGCGGGCAGAGGTTAGATAGAATTAAAATGCTTCTAACCAATTTGCTTTTTCAATCATCTGTTGTAGAACTGGGGAAAAGTGTTCATGAATTGTGATGGAATATTGATTTGTATATTAGGCCACCAGAATGTGTAGTAGCAGTCAGGTTTGAAGAATACTGTGTATTGTAGTCATTTAGCTGTTGCCTTTTAGCATAGCTTGGAGAGCAGAAAATACAACATTGTGAGGAAAGAGAGAGAAAACCAAGTTTAGTGCCTTGACTTCTTGTTTTCTATGTGGCTTACATTTTTCCATTTGAAAAAAAACCCTAATATGCTGTAGACTTGATTGTTGTACCTATTAGTGGGTTAGCTTGGAACTAAAAGCTGGCATAAATTGGTCAAAAGATGTGTTAAGCCTGCATGTATGTAAGCTTAAAATAACGAAGTGCTCCCTAGATCTCTAAACATTCATTTTCCAGTTCTTGATCTTGAGGCTAGGTTTAAGATTCATATTCACATTACTTTTAAGGTGTAATCTCCCCTCTTGCCTTACAAGCTGATCGCTCTGCTCTGTGTTCCATTTGTAGATCCCTTGCCCTGCAAGAGGAAGATGCTGATCTCTTCCCAGACAACTTAATAGTAACTGTATCAGTGTTTTAGAAACTGGCAAGAGCTTTAGCATGAGGACTTGTTTGAAGTAGTTAAGAGAACTAAGATGCTGCCCAGTTTTCTGCAAGTGGTGGGTCTTTTGTCTTTGTCTATGACTTTACTAGTTGGAGAGAATAAAGTTGCTTCTAAGCAGCTAAGTCCTTCTAACAAAGATCTCAGTACTTTTATTTCCTTTGATGCAGTAATTTTATCCACTGTGACATTCTTGATCTTGAACTATAAGCATTCTTGACTTCACTGGTAATCTGCAATACATAATTGACTTGTATATACTGGTATTCTCACCTATAAAGTGTGTTAAATGATAATTTAGATTACAGATTTGGAGGAAGCAAGGGAACTGCTTGTTATAGTGGACAAAATTATGCTTTTCTGTAGGCTTAGAAGGAACTTTGGAGTCCCTGGGTGCCTTTTGTAACTAATCTTTCATCCCATTAAATTAAATTCTTACATCAGTAACAAAATATGGAAATTATTTCAGAGGGAGCTATGGTTGCCTATGCCAGATGACACACGTTTCAGGTATGATATGCACCCCCTGCCCCAGTTATTCCGAACTGAGTGGAGACTGCAGTTGTTTGTTTCAGAACCTCACAAATAAAGACCCCAGTTTTAGGCAGTCTGGATGAAGGTGCCTGACAGAATATACAGGTATATTTATTTACACATCTCTGTGAAGAGACCTTTCCACTTTACTTTGCATTCACCAAAGACTAGCTATGTGCTGTCAACTTCCTAAGTGTTTATAAGTGGCTGGAGTAACACATGCCTTTCCCTAGATACTTTTCTAAAGAACCTTCTTGGGATCTTGACTATCCCAAGTGATACAGGTTTATAAAACCACAAACAACTGGAGAACATAGTTGTATCCCCCATGCCTAAAGACCAGGTTAACTAAACAAAAGGGCAGTGGAAGACTGGGCTTCAAAGGCAGTTTTTGATGGTTCATGCTCTAGATGGTGACTGGTTGCTGTTTCTTGGTTGATTAGGGAAAAGCAGTTGGATGGAGTTTAGGCAGCTGGGTGGGTCCTATCCTGGAAGCAATATTGAGAGATCTGATAAGGAATTTTGCCGTTGGTAAAGTAGTGACATTAGGTGACAAGTATTTCAGGTTGCTTAAAAACACGTCAGGGGAATAAAAAATGTCCTAGATTACAGGTAAGATCTTTCCATAATCCTGTTCCAGTGCATGACCTCTTTTTTTACTGTCCTGAGTGGAATCAACAGAGAAGGTGTAGTATCTCTGACCTGAGTAGCCAAAACTGCATGGAATGTTTCAGGTGAGGATTTACTTCATACAAGAATTGCAAGGCTTTTACTTGCACAGTGACACTATTGCTGTTTTATTTCTGTTGGATGTACCTTGCTGCATTTTTAATCTTTTGCAGGATACTGCTTAATGGTGTGTTGGCTCATAGCTGTGCTGAAGAAATACACTCAACTTGTCTCATGTTCCAACTCCCTCTTTCTGGAGCTAGAATTCTTAAGTTTTGGGGTTTTTTTTGCTCCGAGAAGTATTAAAAAAAAATAGTTGTTTTGGGTTTTTTTTGGTGTGGTTTTTGTTTCACTTACTTAGAGTTGAACCCACAAGACAGTGAGTGCAGTACAGTAGAAAGATGTAGGCACTAATCCGTGCAACTGACACATACTGAATAGCTACTACATGCATGTGTTCTAACGTGTATTGCAGACCAGCATGTGTACTTTATATGTACAACTGGTTTTTGCTATGCAGTGTAACTAGAACAGTTAGCATCACACCCACGTAACATTTGGCTTGTTTTCACGCTATGCAAAGGATTGAAATGAGCCTGTAGATTCTCTGGCTTTAACTGTATTTACAGTTAAGAATAAATTTAAATTGGTTTTCAGTTTTCTGAAATACTATAATAATTAGCTTGTTTTCGTGCTACACAAAGGATTGAATTAGATTCTCTTGCTTTGACTTTTCCTGTATTGCTTTCAGTTTAAGAAGAAATAAAATCATTTTTTAGCTTGCTGAAATAGCTATACATTTTCTTGCTGTCTTCTGCCGACAGACTTCTAGAAAACACTACCAAGCTTTGCTTAAAATGCCACTTTAATCTTCCATTATTTTTTTCAGATGCTGGAATGCCTCCTCTTTAAGCAGCACTAAAATAAATGATCCAGAGCTTTTCTTCAAGTGGTTATCCTATCCATCCACTAAATGAAGTCCTCACCCACTCAGCTTTTAGATTGTAGGGAGAAACTTTATTGTAAGGAATGCCCATAACCAGCAGAGAGTTGGGTCTGTCCCAGTTGCTTCCTCCCAACTTAAAGCAAGGAAAGGCTTGGGAAGTCCCATGTACTCATGGGTCTAGAGCCTGCAATGAAGTCCCTCATATCATGTGAGAGGGTTGAAATTTTACATCAGGTTTGTTAGCAATGTGCTGTGTTAAGTATAAATATGAATAACATACCTGTTAAATATGTGAATTAAAACAGACTGTTAAATTAGTTTTTAATTTAATTTCTAATATTTTCCTCTTTTTAGCTTACGATATTGTACTTGCTTTTAAATAACTATGATTTTACTAAGTCCTTCAGCTCAATTCAGCTGTCTTTAAACAGATTTAACTGGTTTTAAACACAGCTAGCCAAAGAGTAAGCCTTTTTGTATAAATAAAAATGTGTATAAACTGAAGTCCAACATCTAAAACAAAAGCACTTCTGATCTTATTCTACAAATCTAAACTTTCCTCATCTCATCCTTTGGTACTTCAAAGCTGATGCCCACAGGAAAAGGAATAAATACCTGGAGGGTGAACTGGAGCATCAAAATCTGCTGAGGCAAAAACATAAAAGAGAAGTCTTCTTAACAAGACCCCAAGACCCCTTACTATCCTGTGATTCTGATTTAAAACAAAAGTTCTGCCTGTATGCAGAAGGATGGTGGTTGTTTCTTTTCCTTTTTTCTTTTGTTTTTTTTTTTTTGTTTTTTGTTTTATTCTTCTCCAGAATTGAAGAATACCAAGTGTTATGGGAGAACAAAGCATAAATAACCTGCTTACTTTTGTGGTCCCCTGCAGGTCAAACATGTGAGTCTTCACATCGAATGTGCCTGTTCTTTTTATGAAGACTTGCCATCTTCACTCTTCCTTACCCCGTACTTCTTCCTTCCTTGTTCCAAACTGTTTCTGTGTCTGTAGAGTTTTCTGTATACCCAAAGCTGTGAAGGTAAGCCAAGAATGTTGGGAGCTTTTGTGGAGTACAAAAAAAAAGGCTAAGAATGGGTAATATGGTGGCAGGAGGGATGCATACATTGTGAGTAAGTATGACCTACTGCATATTTAAATGAATATTTGTCAAAGATTTTTAAGAGCAGAACAGCTGTGTGGACTAGGGAGCCACCAGTGTCAATGTGCTCCAATTAGAAAAGAGCATCGTGGTGAATGTACAATGCTTTTCAGTCTTCTCTCTTCAGAAAGGTCCTAGATAGATGTCCTTCATCACCAGCTGATAATGTTGTGGTCCAGATCCTTTTGTTATCAGTCTGTAAGGTTGCTATATCAGTAAACCATCAATTGGTAAGGTTCCTTCAAGTGTACCTGTAAATCAGTCTTCCTCTGTTCATACTGACATGACTGAACCGTGTTGGAGCCTGTTTGAATATCCCAGTGCATAGCTAAGATAAGCATGTAGCTGCAACTACACATGGGGCAGCAGGACAATTTCCAGGTGCCTTAAGATCTGTATGTGCTTTATACTGTCTGAATATTTTAGTCTGTTAAAGGCATCCATATGGAAGTGAATTGCTCTGAGGAAGGGCACAGCGATGGCAGACCAGTTTGGTTAGCACACTGTCACTGTTTACCTAGAGTACAGTTGCCTACTCTGTTAAGGCCATAGATTTATGAGGCTGGAGAGAGGACCACTAATGTGTAGCCACCTTAGGTCACATCAGCTGTATTTTGTTAGCTGACTGAACATTTTTTCTTGAGCTAGAATCTGTATTTTAGAAAGCTAATTAACTGTTATTATTCAGACAATTTGGTGAATTTGTAACAAATAACAAAGGGAAGTGTCTTTGTACATTTTCACACCCCCTCAGCAGAATCTTACGCAATCTCTACCACATTTTATTTTAAAAGCCTAAGGCTGATTTCATTGGTATGGTGTATAGGCTTCATATGGCATTGCCCAGTTTTTCAGCCTTTGTGTCTGTCACTGTAACTTTTTGTTTCTGTTAGTGAGAAATAACACACTTGTTAAATGCCATAGTAAACAACTTCAAAAGGGGCAGCAGGTTGGGGAGGAACAATCCTATTAACTACTAAGCTATCTGTAATGTCACATTGGCATCTCCTCACTCAGAAGATTGATGAAGCTGTAAAGTTAGGAAAGCGGAGTTCTCTGCCAGACTCAACCATAAGTTTCCCACTATGTGTCTCTTTTCTGTGTTTTTCTTTGGAAAAAGTGAATAGTCAGTTCAGGTGTTGTGAGGCTAAGTCAGTGTTCAAGAAGTGCAGTTGATTCTGTGGAGGAGGGAACAAGCTTTCCAAATCAAGAATTGGTGGCATTTTCTACAGTAGAGTTCAGCACTGGATAGATGTAGTTGCCTGCCTTAGCTGTGAAGGTTTGTCTGGTAATGAGTATGGTACCCTTCCCAGAAGGAGGGATACTTTTGTCTTGTGCAACTTCTTTATGTGGAAATTCACAGAATGGGAGGTGAGGTCAATCAGGGCTGAAGGTCTTGCTATATTAATCCTTAGAGCTTGTCCAGTTCTACTCCCCATAGATGTCATTGGGGCTACTGGAGTCAATGGGATGGAGTAATCTCTACGATTTGTCTTTTTGCCCTGCAGACATCTAGTGAGTATCTAGAACATATGGAGATTCTGTATTTCTCTCTAGGCTTTCTTAGGACTGTGTATAGGACTTAGGGTCAGGTCACATTGCAGGCTGATATGGTATCAGTTCGTAGTGAAAGGACTACACAGGATTTCTAGATGTCCCAGTTCTGAATCAGACTAACTTGAATACCTGCTTGGTTAAAACAGGACTGTCATGTGAAATGGATATATATGAAAGATGTTTGTATTTAAGGACTGTGCACGCAAGTAGGAAAACTGTTATAAATGCTTTTCAGTGAAGAGTTTATTTCTGCCACTGAAATTCCTTTGCACCTTTTGAAGACTGTCAGCAGCGTGATGCTAAATGTCATGTGTTTATGTACAGCAATTATAATTTTAAAAATATACCTCATTCCGTCTACTACTTGTCTGAAGGTAAAGCCTTCTGTAGCCTGTGCTGTTACAGTGTGCAGCAGTCCTGAAGCTGGAGTTCTCAACCCAGCGTGTACCAAGGGGTTAATTTGTTTCCATCACTGGGGATTTGAATTGCATGTCAGTGCTGAGGTCACTGTCACTGTTAAATGACAGATGTCTTTCTGAAAATCCCTTGCATCTTTCCTTGTGATGTAAAGTTCAGTGACTGCAATAACAGGGTGTTGTTCTTTTAATAACTGTTAAATTTATTCTTTAGAGAATTTACAAAGATGTCCTATTGCTCTGGGAGAGCTCCCTTGACGCCGAACTCTGCATTTTCTTTTTGCATAATGCCTACAGATTTAGAGCCACTGTACTCCCAGTTGTATAGCTTCTGTATCCCTTGTTCAGTGCTGCTGAAATACTCGTAAATCTCCTTTCTTCTAGTGGCTTTGTGCAGCAGCTGCGGTATGACAATAAGGTCCCTGATCTATAATTCCAGACAGCCCCTGAGGGTGAACAGATCGACCAATCCTCATCCCCAACGTAAGCCTGGGGAACTCACTGTCCCTGGGAGGTAGTCGGCTAATGCTTTCTATTTGTATTCTGCATGAAGCTCTTGTTGATGCTGGACTGTTGTTCACTTAGAGAATTATCCAGTGCACAGTATATAAACTCCCACTAGAGATTGAATGCATGTAAATAAAGCATGCCTTAAGTCTAACATAATGTAACTTTAAGTGAGAAGAAATAGACTCAATCTAAGCACCTTGTAAAGCTGCGTTCACTGCTCAGAGATGCACAATGCAGTCACAATCTACATTTCTGTGTCACATGGATAAGAGGACAGCTGTATAGGTTTTCTAATTCCAGGGATTTCCTGGCTTTTTATTGAATTTGATGAGAATTACAACACTGACTTTTTAAAATAACAGCTGGTTTTGAAATACTCTTGTGAAATAACAATGTTCACGTTGTAACAGAAAGACGTAGTTTGAAAAATGTGATTGATTGTCTGACCTTTATGCTACATATGCCTCATGAAAATGTTACTTTATATGCAGTGTTTTCACACCACCCAAAAGCCTGGCAGGCATTTCAGAGTACAGACAGAAGATGATCCCTGCCCTACAGACTTTGCAATCTCCTTGTAATCTCTAGGTGTATTCACTTCAGCTATATTATTTTTGCAACTTTCATGTCTGTATGGCAGCATTGACATATATTTTAACTATAAATAATTTAGAAAGGATCTGTTTGAAAGCTAGTACTCATTTTCTCATAAACCTCCATCATCTGTTTTAAACCTTGAGATTAATGAAGTGTAAAGGGCTATTTTTAAATGCAAGGTGTTACACATATTCTATCAGCCTTTGATTATACTTGGCTTATCCAAGCAGTTTTAATGCTGACACAATTGTCAGACTAATTTTATTTTCTGCAGCAGCTTTAAAGGAGATTAAACTGCTTCAGTTTAGTGATTTGCTATTTGCCAGAAAAATATATTCAGTATGTGGAAAACAACAGTTGCATGTTTGATAAGAGTACTACTCTCTGTGCTAAGTCCCCACTGCATCGAGGCCAGTTGCAAAGTTACCTTTGACAGCAACATGGCCAGGGCCAGGGCAGCACCCAGCTTGTTTGAGTGAGATTAAGTGTTGGACACTTGAGCAACGCTACTCTTACAAAACTGGTAGTTCTGGTGTTGTAGAAATACAATTCCATACATGCTTTGTAAAAGCTAATCCATAAAGAGAAGATTGAACCTTAGTGGAACAAAACTATTTTGCATGTAATCTGTAATTTCACATCGGTTTGTGTGTGTTTTCAAGAACATATATTCTTCTCTGCAATTTCTCCAGAAAGATAATGGGATACTAATCTGTCAGAAGAAACAAGAATAACTTACAGGGAACAAATGAATGGAAATCTGAAGTCATGTTTGACTTGGATTTTGGTCTCCCTTGTAAAAATAGGTCTACATACATGGCCTTTAGCCTGTCCTTCCTCAGGTGGGAATTCAGGAAGGCAGAGAGAAAACCCCGTTTAAAGTTTAAGTGTCTCTGTCCATAGAGAATCTGGTTTTGGTTTTTTGGTTTGTTTTAGTTGTTGTTTTGGTGTTTTGTTGTTGGTTTTGTTTTGTTTTGTTTTTTTTAAAAAAGGACTCAGTTGCCCAAATTGAATATGGAATCATATAAATTAATGTTTTCTTTATGGTTCAGAATGGGTTTCAAAAAGTCAACAAGCATTTCAAAAATAAGATGGTGTTCAAAAGGTAAAAGATATCAGTTAGCACAGGAAGTTTTAAATGCAGCAGGATTTTTTTGTGAAAGCTTTATTCTTGAAAAGGTTTACTTCAAGCAGAAACCAACAACTTCCTTCTTTACAGAAGTTGTAACTGTCAGAAAGTGAATTTTGCTTGATATTTTTTCTAGATGCTGTACCCTTTGCTACTAATTCTCATCCATGTCATAAATCTTCCTCAGTTTCCCTGGAAGTACGCTGAGGCAACATGGCAAAATCAGGGGCAGATAAATTCTACATCTTTGGTAGGGTATTATCTTTTCACTTTCTCTTTTGCTTTATTCAGAATCTTTTGTGTCTTGAGCTTGTGGATGGTGCTATATGGTACCCTTATTGTAGTAATAATTTTTTCTACCTATTAGCTGTGTTAACCAGTTCTTAACTCTTAGCTTGATGTTCAGTATTGTAAATTGAGATGGACTTATTTTTTCCCTTTTGCCTTTCTGATTCCTTCTTCCCATATCGCATTTGTTTTACCACTCATGTTCTCATCGAAGTGGTAAGGATGTTTTATACAGGAACTGATTTCTTCTCCTCCTTCCTCTAGTTGTTCATTCACTATTTTTTCCAACCTTTGCATCAATGATAAATGTTGCTGGAAGTGTAAAATGGACAGAAAGACAAGTATGAATGTTTGAAAGACTATGCAAAAGGGTTTATCCCTTCTTCAACTCAAACTTTTCTTGATCTTTTTTTCTAGTATTTTTTAATTTAGAAACTATTTAAATCCGGATGCAGTTATAGTACTGAACATTTAAGTCCAGACAGATTCAGCTTTAGTGTACCTTTTATATTAAGTGACTGAATGAAAACACTCGAAGTGCAAAACAAGAACGCAAGTTTGCATGAGCACCCAAACCAAACCCCCAAAGCCTCCTGGAATAAATGGTGGTATAAGAGGGGAAATATTGCTTTAGACACACCTGAATAGAGGTTGAGGGCTCTCAGTTTGTATTTAGCTCTTCCAAACACTTCTGATGTCTTGTAAAAATTCATTTAGTAATTGTCAAACTTCTCACTTGGATAAGAAAGTTGTAAAAGTTCATAAAGCAGCTGAAAGTATTTTGAGATTCTGAGAGCAAGAGCTTACCACAGAATCATGTACTTTGTTGCTAGCATGACTTAACCCCAGGACTTCAAATAAAATGCCTGCGCTGTACCTGTGTCCTTCTGTTGAAGATGGTGCTTCAGTTTAATTCCTTTTCCATGAGCAAAAGAGGTGCTAGTTCAGTGTTTCAGTCCTTCTATTTTCTAAGTGGCTCTCCATGGTTTCCATTGAAAAATTGTTATTTTGTGGCATATGAAACTTACCTGGTTTTCAGTTCTTCTTGAAAGCCTTGATCTTCCCCACCCCCACCCACCACCCCACCACTCCCAAGATATTAACAAAAAAAGTTGGTTTTTGTTCTTTAAAAACAAATTCAAGGTTTAAAAACAACCCAACCAAACAACACTGTCGGAATTGACGAATCTGGTTGTCTGTCTCAAGGCTTTATAATGGAGCCTGCTGGTGTAGCTTCTGTGCAGCAGTGTGATTAATAAAATGAGATCCCAAGTGAACTTCTTGGAGGCTTTTTATCCTCTTTGGTGGTAGGCAGAAGAGCCTGGTATAATCTTGAGATGAGCAGTGTTGATCTGTTGTTAGCTTTGCCAAGGAGTGCAACCTAGCCATGACTGACAAAAGGCCTTCTCATTCCCTCTCACTCTGCTCTTTTTACATCTTTATAAGCTGTCCAGAGCAAGAGCTGTCTCTCTGAACTTTTGCCATTAACCCTGATGAAAGATAACTTTTTCTCTCCACGCAGATACCTTCATTTTAATAACAGTTGGATCTGAAGGAGGGCTTCCCTCAGAAGCGGACTAAATTAGGGGTATATCTAAAAAGGTATACTTGCCTCATTTTACTTCATTACTTCATACTTCAAAGAATAGAATTAACAAAGTAGATCTGGCTTATGTGTTTATATTCCTTAGATGCAAACACTTCATTATATTTTCAGGCTGATAATGAACTCTAGATATTTGACCCGGTGCAGTACAAGTAGCCTAAGTGTCTTATTTTAGAACTTCATTGAAATGCAGTGGACCTTCATTGTATTCCCTCTGTGCCTACTTTTAGCTGATGGCTTCAGTTACCAAAAGGTGAGGTAACATGGGATGGAAAGTGTGTCCTTAGCTTTTAATTTCATATAAGCAAGAGTTGATTTATCTGGTTTTAACCATTATAATATTAAGAACATCGCCTCAGCCTCCCTATTTTGTAGAGCTAACTGGAGACATAGGAAGCGTTCATTGAAAGCTCTTACCACTTTTCAATGAGAGGAGAAGGTGGATAGGCTACTGGGGATTTGCTGTTGCCATCTAAATTAACTGTTTGACTTGAGTGTTGTTATGATTGTGCCGGTTCTCTGGTCAGAAGTATTTAGCACAAATGAACCTTGAAGTTCTGATGAAAGAAAGAAAGGAAGAGAGGATTTCTTTTGTTTCAGTGATTTCTCATGGATACTGAACACTTTTTTTTAGTGCAGCAGAAAGAACATGTGCTGAAGGAGGGACTTGACCTGATTCCTTCTGCTTTCTTTTGCAGGTCTGGCCTTTCATAACAGAGTAAACCAAACCCAGGATATTTGAGGAATATAGCCTGTAAAAGGAAAGGGGGCTGTGTGCGCCTGTGGGAGAAAGCAGAGGTAGAAACATAGCTGTTGTCCTGCGTGCACTGAACACAATACTTAAAAGAAATGGGGTGGCTTTGACCTAAGGGAGGCCATGCTGGTAGCCCCAGCAATAGATGATTAAATGAGTGAGTTTCAGGGCAGTGACTTTGAGCTGAATATAATTAAAACCCTTTAGGAGACGTTCTTCCCATGGTGGTTGTGTTCTGTGCTCAATCATAAGCAAAAGAGCTGGTTGGATGTTTGTTTGTTCGTGCTTTTTGTTTGTTTGTGTTGTGTGTTGGGTTTTTGTGGTTTTGTTTTGGGTTTTTTGTGTGCTTGCTTTAGGTTTCATTTCCGAAAGTTTTCTAGCATTCTCTCACTTAAATTCAATAATTAGAGACAATAATTCTGACTTGGATTTTCTGCCTTATCAAGACAGATCATGCAGTTTTAGCTGAATTCTGAACTCTTTTTAGTATTCTGTGAAAAGGCTGGGACTGGATTTTTCCATCTTCTCCCACAGTCTGGAAATTGACAGGTAGAGGGCAGCAAAGTTCTATTTTTAAGTAAAGTTCAAACCATTTTTTATTGAAATGTTTTTAATCAAGCTAAAGAATGATTATGTCACTTTCATGCATCAGTTGATGCTCTTTTTGAATGTTTCAATGCTAATATAAGATTTTCAATTAAGAAAAAAAAATTTACTACAATACAAATAAATTTAAGAGAACCTTGCCTGCAGTACAGTTTAACTGGTTGTGAAGTAGCTGCAATACAGGGAAAAAAAAAATTTGCAAACCCAATTGAAGGACAGCTTTTCAACATCACTAGAGAGAAACTTGTGCTTGTTTGGGCCAAAATCTATAATTACAGACTGTAGGCTGAATTGTATAAATGGAAATAAAATGAAATCATACACTGATATCTCCCACTTCACTTAAGGGAGAAAAAATGAAAGGGAGTCTTGTATGTGTCTCTGGATTGATTTTTAGATAAATGCCCCATCTTTACCTCATTTATCTCACAGTGTGAAATTATTCATATTACTCAGTGGTGACACTCCATTCCCCTGTGGTTCCTTAAGTGTAGTTTTGAAATGATGGCATTGAGTTTGAAATCAGTTTTTCCTCCAGCATCAGTGCGTGAGCTGTAAACATTTCACAAGAGGAACAGGAAAAGCGTTAAAGCAAAAATGTAAGTGTAAGTTAATTCTTAAGAATTCATCCAAAAGGGAATACCCCGTGCAGTACTTTAACCATTAATAATGAATGTTGATCATTAATGCAAAAGTAGAATTTACTTCGTTAAATACATTGGAACACATATTTTATCTTTTAGAGTGATTATAATGTTGTGCTGTTTAGCTAGTGCTGTTGCCTGGTGCTAGTATTGCCTAGTACTGTACAATGAGTATGCAACAAGTTTAGGGGACAGTTTGAGCTCAAACCGCTGGGTTGATAAGGAAGGTCAGGGTCTGAAGCTGGCAGCAGTCCTGTTTTACTCTGATTTCTCATTCTGAAACATACTTGCAAAAAAAAAAAAAACCAAAACCAACCTAAACCCAAAAAATGTTTATTCAAATATCTGGCCTATTTTTAGAGTTAGCTTTTGTATCTTGTAGGTTCACTGAAGACAGGGAATTGCGTAGGTTTGTAAGGACTTGTTGTGGCTCACCAGCTCTGAAACGTTCAGATTTTGCACAGCCTGATCGAGTCTGTCACATTAGGGGTAGTTCCTCAGTATTGTTGTCTTTGCCCTCTATATGCATACTTGAAAGCCACACTTTTGGCCATGGGCAAGTTTCTTTCACTTATACTTCAGATAGCTATTAATTTGGCTTTGTTCATAGTGGATTCATAAAATGGAGGGAAAAAGTTGATAAAATGGAAAAAATAGGTGTAAGTTTGAAGGTAATTAACACAAAGATGTCTGTCCTTTGCTTATGTCAGAGATGGAAAGTATTTTGCAGGTTTAAATTGGGAGACAAGATTCCTCTTAATTATTTTTTTTATTATTTTTGTAGATTTCTGTTGAAGTACCAGTATTGTTTTAAACATTGCATTAACTTTATCGCGTGTGTTGGGGCTTACACTGCTGTCAAAGGGGCCCTCTTTGAGTGCCATGGAAAGCACAATTTGGTTTCCACATTCTTAGTCTTTACTGTGCTTTAGAGTTTGGATTATGTTTTGTTTTCCCTCTTATTTGTTCATTTACCAGTGGCTCCTGGGGAACTGTATGCTGTACTTGTCCTTCAAAAAGGCATTTTTAAATCATTACATTAGAATTTCATTGTCCTTCCTTTGTATATCATTCCTCTTGCATCTATCCCAGACAAATGCTTATTCTGGCTGAAACTGTGACTCTAAATTACAGCAGACGTTTTGAAATATCTTCTACTTTGTCTGAAACAAGTTTACAGGCACATTACTCTGAACCATATCACATCTGGATAAATGAGTCTTAAGTTGTGTCTAGGTAAAGTTTTTATTTTACATTTTTAAGTCTTGATATTTTTTTGTCAACAATTTAATGTAAGTTTTTATTACTGTCAAAAATCATCAGGTGAAAATACATTTACAAATGTTTAAGTGTTACAGTAGTATTTCAGTATTGGAATAGGAATAGTGAGCATTTAAGTATTAAAAGATTTATTGCATGTTAGTTTTTCATATAAGTAACAAATATTTGGATCTGCAAAAGAAATCATAAGAAATGTAGTAATTTTGTAAATAATGTAGTAATTAAAAAACAACAATCCATAAATCAGAAAAATAACAGAACCTAATGGGTTGCATTGTAGTGTGAAGTTACAGATATCCAAAATTTGAACCTTTATGCTGTAACATCATAAATCAGCTCTAAGCCAAATTGGCTGTTTTAACTTCTGCATGATGAACACTTAGGAAATATGATTAATGAATTTTTAATGCATATGTTGCGTGTTGTGTTTTTTCTTCTTCCTTTTTTTTCCCTTTTTCTTTCTTTTTTTTCTTCAGTAGAGAGAAAGGAGGTTATAGCACTGCTGCTTTGAATCCAAGGTAGATCTGAGACAGGTTTTTATGATCAAATTGTATCATCTAAAAATAAGCTAAATTGAAAGACTGAAGCATCACAAAAGCATAGCTACTACAATGTGCAAAATATTGCATTTTTCATTGGCAGGCTAAGTCTGTAGTGCTGCTGGTAAAAAAACAGATTGACATTTGGTCATTATTTCTTATCAAGGGTGTTTTACTTGTAATGCTATTTGACAGCTATATTCTAGGTCTGACAGCATTGAACCAGCTTAATTCCCACTGAACTGCTCTAAATACGTGGTATTGCAATCAGTTTAACAACCCCTGGAGGCAATAAAATCTCTCCTTTGAACACACACAAGGGGAAGAAATCTAAGATTTATAAAGGGCAGCAAGTATTCAAGATAGGGGCAAAGTTTATGTGTGAGCCTATAATTGATGTTTCCTTTGTTGGAAAAGAAAGCTTGAGGATGCTTTAAGAATTAATCTTTAACAAGTTCTAATCTGCACTAACAAGATCTGCTCAAGATAAGTGAAAGAGAGATATGATACCAAGAGTTTTGTCAGATTCAGCCAGCGATGAAAATTCAAAGGTACTGTGTAGTTCAGGAACATTTCTGAGCAGATAAGGAAACGTCACAATTAGATGTGAAATCTGCTTGAGCTCTCTGCTGCAGGTGGATGAATGCAGAACCTGTAACCTAGGCTGCTTGTTCTCTACCACATATGCAAGTGAACAATCCTGTGGCTTCAAGCACTTCCTATTATCTACTGAACATACAGTATAGGTGGGAAGGTACTGCTCCTTTCATTCTTGCAGCATGTAATTTGACAGATCAGGCAGTGACAAAACAAGGGTAGATGCTGATGAGCTTCAGTAGTATGTTAACTATCCAGGGGATACACACTTCTTTAAAAAATACTGTATTGGGTATTGCTCATCGATAAAATGTAGCTGCCTCTAAGATGAAAGGTGGTATCTCTGAGAGGATGCACTGACAAGTGAGGGTTTAGGAATATGAATATAAAAACATTTTACTTAATCACAATTGGCAACTGTCTTTTCTACCTTTATGTTCTGTTTTATGTCCAAAAGACATTGCGAGAAACTTCTTAAAAGGCAAGTTGCAGCCTTGTTGCAGAAAGATGATGGTCTTCTCTGGATTAATCAATACTACTTTCACTGTTCCCTGGAACAGAGAGATCTCTTGTGACCATTGCTCACCTTGGTCTGTTCAGTTTGAGCTCTGAAGCAGGGTGACAGGGTGAAATCTTGATCGTGGCCCTTGTGTAAGGGGAAGGAGAGATTGGGCCAGTGGAGGATGCTGACAGGGCCAAGAATGTGGATTACTGTACTTCAGTAACTCTCGCTGTCCATCTGAAGAAGAGTATTATGCAAAAATATAAACCCAGCCATCTTCGTGTAATTTAATAAGATACTATTAATGCTATAGGAACTCGTCATCAAAATGTATACAAGAATCTTGAGTATTTAGAAAGTGTTACAGGAAAAGGTTTTCACAGCCTTCCTGGCTTCCATTTGCAGAACTACATAGTGCAGGGTTAAAACATAAGTGTCTAAAGGAAGGCTTTGTGTTCCAGGTTACCACCTGCCCACTACTCTTCTATCTATAAAACACCGGTCAATATGGGGAGCTTGGGGATAGCCTCCCTAGTGAGGGGGTGAAATAGCAGTGTTACTGAAGAGGGCAGGAAATCTCAGGTTATCCCAAGTTGTGAGAAAAGCTCTAAATATGAAGAAAATGAGCATGTTTTCTCTGATAGCAGAAAAGGTGGATGCTATCATAACACTGGGCCATAGAATTGTATGTTAGGTGCTATCCACTGTTGCTGTAATAGGCAGTGGAAAGTTGAATGGGTAGCTGCTAGACTTTACAGGCAAAGATTCAAGCAGCACACACTGGTACAGTGGACAGCGTTCCAGCAGAAATAGCTAGTTCCTGAGTGTGCTGTTTCCTAGTTCAGTGCTGCCATAGATTGATGCAGACAACACAAGGTTCTAGTAATTTTCCATCTGGGTTTTTTTTTTTTTCCCAGAGGTTAGAGAAAACTTACATGAAGTAATTTGTCAGTCAAAACCACTTCCTTTTAGCTCTGGTGTAGAGATCATCTAAGTTAAGGAATCATGTCCTGTAGCACTTGTGTTGCAGCAGTTGAGATTTGGGGCTGTCAGTCTGCCTCAGTACTGAGGAATTTTCCTCCAGAAACAAAGGCAGCCCTCTTCGTAAGAGTTATATTAGCTGGCACTTGCATTCCTGTACAAATTCAATTAAGTATTTGTAATGGCAGGAGAGATAGTTGCAGGTTTGATGCTTTTTCTTAAAACTATAAAACTTATAGACTAGAGCAAGGGGTCTTGGAGTAATATAGAAAGAGGCCACTTCAGTATCTGAGCAATAGTTTTTGTTTTAATACAAAAAAGGGGAAGAAGCATGATCCCTCTTGCCTGTGGTGACTAGGTAATTACAAGACAGCATTTCTCTACAATTAAACCTCTAATGTAACAAAGTACTAGTAAGATGCTACAAACAGCTGGGCATATCTTCTAGGTATATGAAAATCATCTTTGCTCCAACTAATGTCAGTAGAACTCAGAGTTTTCATCAGATGAGAACCTACCAGGTGTTGATAACTCTTTGTGTTGGTTAGTTAGTAGAGTGTTTTCATTTAGCTCATGTGCCTGTTACTGGGTGTAAGGCTTCCATCTAAGCCCAGCTGTAGAACAGTCTTGATCAAATCATTACTATGCTTACACATGGTAACTCTGTAACACCGTTGATTTCCTTTGGCAAATCAGGCTACCTGTTTGCCTTTCTGACTCCTTCTTTTAGTGCTTATATTCTACTTTCTGTGAATAATTTGGCAGTGTGGTTCTATTTATAAGTCTGTTCATTATTTTAAAATTTGTTAGATTATTTTCTTCTCTTTCTCTTAAGGAAGCATTGCAGATAGTAAATAATCAAGACCTAGGTCAATCTGGTGCAATGCCTCTCTCTGTCTTTTCAAGTTGATATTCTGGTCAAAAGACAAAGCTTTTTTAAAATATATTGATTCAGTGTTTATTACAAGTAGACACAAACTTTAAAACTCCTGCCAATGAAGACTTACTTTAAAGAAAGAAAGTTCATTGCCCTTCTCTAATGATACAGCAGAAGTTCAGTTATCCCTTTCATGCCTAGTAGTTTTGCTTTATCTGCGCACATCCTACAGGAATAGACTGTCCCTTTCTGCTTGACAGGAAACTGTATTAGCAGTGATCAACTCTGATACTGATATAAAGCTTACTGTAAAGTGCTTACTTTTATAATGCAACACTTGTGTTATTCCAGAAAGATTTTGTAATCTTTTACTTCATACTACATATGTAGTAAATATTTTTTTTTAAAAAAGGCATATTTTGAAGAGATAGCTAATCATTACTGTGAAGGAGGAACATTCTATCCTGAGTAATTAAACCCAAATTAAGTAGAGGCACTAAATCTTTATCTCGTAAATGAAGGCTTCAGTAGGGTGAACTTGCATCTCATTGGTCATGGAATTAAGTAAGCCAGTGAATCTTGTGGATCATTTCAGATGACTAATCTTAGTTGGCCAGGTAAGTGAAGATGGCTATAAATTGGGTTAATTACTGCAGCTTGAATTTTAGCTCAACAGCTCTTAATTTCAACTTTCAAAGGCTACACAAACCAATTTTGTACTCTTAGATTATAATGAGCAGTCTTTATTCTTTAATCAGTTCATCCAGTATCTGGCTGTCTACTGTAACATTCCTTTGAAGTCTAGAAAGATCTAACATAATTGAAGAAATGTCTAACTACTTGACTCTCTCTTTTTTAATATAAAGGAATTAAACATTAATCAGACTTGTGCATCTCAATTAAGCCAATTAAAATTATCACAGAATGTAGTGCATGGAGCAATAGGTAGCTTTAATGTTTGAATACATTATCAACTTTTACCTAACGTTCCATATTTAAGATGTTTGTTACTCAAAAAGGAAATACATGCAACCCATTAAAGAATGCTACTATTGTTTTAAAAGAGTTCGACTAACTTATTTCACTTAGTGTAATTGCCTACGTTTGTGGACAAAATATGATCAAATTTGTTGCATTTAGTTAAAAGTAATACCATGGATTACTTTAGGTCTTCCTACACCAATCTAATTTCTGTATTTTGTGCTGACTGAGTTCTTGGTAAGAAAAATATTATACATTATATTTGAATTAATTTCCATCGCAGGGAAGTATGGTGTAGTCTTCACTGGCTGAAGTGTATACGCAAAGTCCATATAATTACTAATAATTTGTAACAAGTGTTAATTGATAAACAACTCCCTCTGGTAGCTTAATTAAAGCTGTAGGATAGCAAGGCGATTTACAACTGGGATTGATCTCAATTAGTCAACAAAATCTGTGTAGTCTGTTCAAAGAAGGAGGAGGAAATTTAGCCTAGCGAGGCTTTGGGGATTTTGTCTTGTAGTCTTTGTGATTTTATTTCTCTTGTTTAAAAAAAAAAACAACAAAACAGTATAGTAATGTTTTCTGCAGTGATCTACCTACTGTACACTATGCTTATCTTTTACACTACCCCGCATTTGTTCTTTCATTTGTTTGTTCATTGTCAGGTTACAGAACAATATTCAAACATTTCTTTTCATTACACACAATGCGATAAAAAAGTCATTTCACACAGAGATGTACATTTTAGAATAACACCCCCAGGAGACCACAAACTAGAGAGTGAAAACATTTAAAATATGTCAGTTTTTGATCTTACTTAGAGATTTGTTTATAAACTGGCATTATGCAGCCTTAATTAAAAGATAACACAGGAAAGATGGCATTAGGGAATAACTAGATATGTGGAAGCACAGTGATCTTATAAAGTCAGCTGTGCTGTTTCAGGATTCACTACTCTTTTATCATTTGGATTGATAGTAAGAATATAATCTGAGTACTTGAAATTGCCCCTGTGGAATAAAAAAGTGTCATCTCTGTTTAAACTACATCACAGACTGGCTGCAAACAGCTGCTGAAACATTAATTAATTCGTTTGCAAATAAATCATGGATATGTACTAGTTGAAAATACTGATATAAACACGCATAAATGTTGTGCTTCTTAGATTACCTATGGATCTCTGGTTTGCCTTCATTTAAGATTAGTTTATATGCACTAGCAAAACTAACACAGAGACCAAATAATCTGGAAGAGCTGAGCCTTTTTATTCGAGTTGTGCTATAGATATATCGATGTGCTGAAATGCAAATCAGTTCCAGTGCTTTAAAAAACACACATCCATTTTACATTTGTGTAGGACTGAACCTCATTTAAGAAAGATTTGTTAATCAAAGAGAATGAAATATTTTGGTGGAGGCATATGAATGTGGGTTTAAGAAGTTTGCAGCTAAAAATACAGCTCGGTGATTTCAGCCGCACAATTTATGTTCCTCTGTATCTTGAATGCTCTTTTGGTAGCTCTGTGGCAACCTCTTATAAATTCTGTATTACTTGGTACCTGCTTTTCATGTACCATGAAGTATGCTGTTTAGTATCTGTGGCTTGTTTAGAGACCCAGGTTAAATGTGAGCCTTGTAGCTTAACTGACCTAGAGCCCAGGCAGATGTACCCAAACTTGCACTCATAATAACACATGCTTATCCCTGGGGCTAGCCTTATAGCCCTTACGGTGCTTCTCATTGTAAGGGCAAATCCTTGACTCTTTCCAGTGCTGCCCTAGGCTCTGCATATGGTAGGCAGAAAGGAGGAAGATGACACTGCAGGCATTGCCCTTGACAGAAGCTTTATTTTTCAAGAGTGGAAAAAATAAAGGTTAGATTCTGCCAAAGGATGAAACTTGCATATGTAATATGAACGATACAGAGAGGCCTTTGGATGCTAATAACTAACCTTCAAGAGGCAGGCTGCTCTGTTACAAAACAGTTGTGTTTGTGGAGGTTGGAGGACATGGCCAGGGAAGATTGCATGGCCTGAATTACGCATTCCCAGAGAATGTTGTCTGCATCACAGAGCTGCTGGGGCTGACTGTCTTACATACATAGCTTTTTCTCTGCTGTTTTAAAAGGTTGTGTTTTGGATCTTTTCTAACGTGGCAAATGTCTTTTTTAGTCTTTGCAAAATTGTTAACAAGAAAAATCGCATTCTGACATGAAAAAATAAAGCCAAAACCCTGGAGGGGAACCAAAACTATTCTGTAGAGGAGCTAATGCTGTGACTGGATGATGTGAATTTATTTCCCTTTTCCTTCTAGGGTCTGTATTTTTTGCACAGTACCTAAACTGTTGTATGAAAGATTTTATTCCAAGGCAGATCCCACTATCTAGGTGTTCTTGTCAATGGAGGGATGGGTTTTTCTAACTTTGGATGATAATTCTTTGATCATTAGGGCCAAGCTCTTTTCATCAATGGCTGGCATCTAGCCATTATTATTTTCATTAAAGCTGTTCTAGCTTGGTTTGATAAGTGTCTCTCCCTGACTCCCTTTCCCTTTGGGTTGGGAGAGGGGTTAACAGAGAGCGTCTGTCGCAGGTCTATCAGGGTGCCCTGATCCTAAACCCTGACAGCTATTGAGCTTATTGTGGCATAGTATTTCCACTAGCCTGACTCTTCAGTGATAGTATCTGTCTAGAAGCTTGACTTCCACTTGCTTAAGGAAAGAAGGAGAAAGTTCTACTTTCTTTCTACCAGTAATGCCAGCTTGGCTTTTTTTGTGGAAGATCTGAATGTTTGGATTTTCTGTTGTGGAGTGAGGAAGGAAGCCTTTGACTGAATATGAAGGCAGTAACTGCATTACCTACAGGCCAGCTACCTGAGGGGAGCTGTGTGCTCTTACAGGTTAAGTTTTTACATGGAGGATGGTGGTGGCTTCAGGAAGCCAATTTATGATCCCTGGCCAGACTGCTCTGTTAGAGCAGGCAGAGAGTCTGGAGAAAAAGATTTCACTGATGGTACTGTTAAGACAAATTTTATTAATGCTTCTGTATTTTCAAGTGAAAATCCAGTGGAATTTGTAACCATCACAGTTTCAGTTCAAATTAGGGAGGTGTAGATTTTGAGAAAGGCCTTTTTATTCTTGAAGAAAGCTGATATTTTTAGTATTTTTTTTTCTTCTGGTTTGTTTGTGCTGTGTTTTTAATGGTCTACTCTTGAACTTCTACTGCATATACAATAATTCTGGATAAAAATTTAAGCCGACTTATGCTTATAACAGATAATAAAGATAGTGGGCAGCCAAGAGTGAACAGGGTCCTCAGCACCATTAGCACAGAGAATTTTGACTTGCTTGTCTGGCATTCCTGTTTACTCTACACCATTCGAGTTTTTAGCTGTTACAGTGACTGGATTCAGGTATAAAGTCTCCTAGCCTAAATATAACATACTGTTTGTGTGATGCAAACTGTTGTGGAGGTGGAACTTCACCTTGGATTTGTCATTTGAACTCTCCAAGCTGTCAGCCTGCTTATGGGATGGGATCAAACTGTTCAGTTTACCATGTTATCTTGCCACAGCCCTGAATAAGGCTCTGAAGTATAGCTTACAGGAAGGATACTCTGTTTCTACTG
Source organism: Actenoides lindsayi (assembly GCA_025331215.1). Taxonomy (NCBI): domain Eukaryota; kingdom Metazoa; phylum Chordata; class Aves; order Coraciiformes; family Alcedinidae; genus Actenoides; species Actenoides lindsayi. The sequence goes on along the minus strand of WTSP01014737.1, from coordinate 79,778 downwards.
GTTTAGGTTTTATCATTTAATGTAACCAAGAAAGAGAAACAGGCTGCAATATTTTGGGAAGGGTCATATCAAAGTAATAACCAAGCAAAAATCCTGCTCACTGGAATAACTATCTCCCTTGAGTTCTTCTGGTGCTGAAGTTCCTGCTGCCAGTAGCACTAAATATTCAATCTTCTTTCCACTCTGGCTCGTGCTGAAGATACTTACTGGGTTCCTATATCATCTTGTTTTCTGCAAGGTCATAATTTAAAGCATAGCTTGGCATGTCTTGGGCTAAAATTGTGTTGTCTTCTCAGAACTGACCCCTCCATGAGTCTCTCAGGGCTGCTTTATTGTATTTTGTTTGGGGTTTTGGTTTTGTGGGGGTGTTTTTCTGTTTTTTTTTTTCTTTTTTTTCTTTTCTCCCCACCCCCCCCCCACACTCCCTCCTCCTCGCTCGCATCGCCTTGTTTCTTCTTACTACGGGCGCTAGCGGCTCGGAAGCTGTGTGG